>JAIGNY010004060.1:12500-117500 GCA_020152595.1 Chiridota heheva
GGCTTTAATAATTGTGATTTCTCACAAAACAATCACAATGCTAATTTGGACGTTTTCTATGTATTTACTTGTCCCGTCCATCAGTCCATGTACACTGTCCTCACTCTGTGGTCAAGTGCATTCAGTAAATCACATAGAGGATGCATAGGCGATATGGGATATCCAGATCCCGTTTTAAAAACAATATTTTAGTACCCCATGGCTGACAATAAGCTCATTAAAAAGAAAAAATGATTTGAATGGTACAAAGAACCATACAGGTTACCACACAATGTGTTCTAACAATAGGCTTTAGATACCTATTACTTTTCAAATTTCTTACAAAACAATGTTTTTCCTCTTTAACAGTGGGTGACAATTGTATTCCTCTTGAGGGCATAATTTGGCATGTTATGTTATTCTTTGTTCATTGAAAATTAGCATACCATGCTTACCATCCACTAATTTTGAGAGACATAAACCGGTGTACAAGTCACTTCCTTTGTTATTGAGTTTTGTTTTTTTATTTTAAGGAAAAATGCCAGAACAAGGGGACTTAAATCGTTCATTTCGTCATTGGAGAGGGTAAAGGAACCTTCATTTAAAATTGAAAATATTGTCACTTTCTCCCATTTTGGGAGTTCCTGCAAGCCTAGGGGCGTTTTATTTTCCTACGTTAATGCGTAGGTTTTAAAGGGCAAACTTCACCAAGGAAGATTAATCTTTATCCTTCTCAACAGTTAAATATGAAGCCTAATTTTCTGTTAATGCTTTTTAAATAAGATTAATTTTATCCTTCTCAACGTAAATATGAAGAAGTGCATATTTGAATTGATAATTGTTCTATATTCACTGCTAATAGGCCTACTGTTAAATTCCTATAGGTACAGTATACACATTTCATGGGCAGCGGAGCTTTCAAGTTATTGGGGGAGAGGGCTAACGAGCTCAGATAACATGTGATAATAATATTGGGGGGTAATTGGGTCGGGTAACGTTGTAACACATGTTAAGCCCCGGGTTCCGGCGCCCCTGTTAATGATTGACCTTTTTTGTAAATAAGATATTCACATAAAGAAACTAAGCTCTAAAACATCAAAAACTATTGGCATTTATATGTCAGTGTGTATAAACTGATAAGATAAAAGATTTTCTGTCTTCTTTTGTGCTTAAGAATATACATAGCGCCCTTATGCTTTCGCACTTATCGTATTGTAACATTTTTTGGCGAAATGCAAATGCAAGATATTTGAATAACTTATTTCTTCTCCATAAGAAAGCCCGACTTCTTATAAATTCAGCTATATAATACTTATTCTTTTCATGCAATCTGCTCAATATTTTATCAATTTTCGGGAAATTGAGAAATTTAAACAAAATTGCAAATAACTTTATGCGACCAAATTTTTCTTCAACTTAATCTTCATTTTTGGTGTTGTTCAATTTTAGCAGTTTAGGGAAATTACGTTCATTTTCGAGCACTTTTGTAAAATTTTGGTGCATATTTTATAGGGATGATTTTCGTCCATTTATGGCATTTTTCAGAACATTCCCTTCATTTGTTAGATTATTTTCTTCAATTTGAGGAAATTCTTGCCCAAATTTCTTCGATTTGAAGAAATTCTTGCCAAAATTTCTTCAATTTTTTACAAATTTTCCTTCAATGCTACCACTTGTTTCGATTTATGATAATTCCCCAATTTTACTTTTCAAGCGGAAGAATGGGGAAGGTGAAATCCTCTCAGGCTATATTATTATTCTTTCACGCAAAAAAAAGTTGAGAGGTGAATTCATCGCAGCCCCCCCTCCCTCCCTCAGCCGCCCTCTCAGGCTATATCATTATTATCATCTTTTCATGGCAAAAAAGTTGGGAGGCGAAAGCACCCCCCCCCCCATAAATTATAGGGCTTACACAATTATGCGTAAGTTCTTTACAGATACACAAAACTGTTACTACCCTCAAGTGGCATTCTTCAAAGCGCTAATATTACACAAAATCTTAAAGATTGATACTAGATCTATATTTTCCATATTCGCAATATAAACAGTAGTTAACAATGGCAATGAATCGAGGTGGAAAGATCATATCTAAACAAAAACTTTTACAAGATATTCAACCGTTTATTAAGTGGGGAAATAAAAATATTACTACAATGCAACCCCTCCTGACCCCCAAAACCCGTTTCATGTAATTTCAATATATAATCATCATGATAATTGTACTGGAATGATTTTATACTCAAAAGTGGAAAAAATACTTGGCTACAGACATTTCAGATTTGAGCCCCTCGTGACACTGCCATCATAATCCATTGTTTTAAGTAAAATCCCGGATGAAGTTCTTAGTTTGACTAAGATCGTGGATGAGAATCTTAGTTTGACCTATAACGGTAAGACTCCTGATGCAGTTCATTATAACTGGGCATTTGGTTGCCCAGTAGAGAATTGTGGTCCCAGAGTTTAAAAAAAAAAAAAAAATCTGAAACATTGGGCGACCAAGATTTTTTACCTTGGTCTTGATTTTTTTCTTTCTTTCATAATTACAAGAACATGTGTCATAATTTCTAAATGTGCCAGAGTGACTCTTTGTAATTCGAATATTCTTACATGAGCATTGTGCCAAGTCTATTTTAATATTAACTTTTTCTTTATTTTTGAAGGTGCATCCTTCGGGCCTTGCACCAGTGACCTACAGATAATTGTGGTCGCCCAGTTAAATTTTCTTTTAAAATGTACTGTCCTGATGAGGTTCATAGTTTGACTAAAATCCTGGATGAGGTTCATAGTTTGACCTTAAACCCCTGATGAGATACATATTTTGACTTAAAACCCCGATGACGTACACAGTTTGACCTAAAACTCCAGATAAGGTTCATAGTTTGACAAAAGAACCCAAATGAGGTTCATACTTTGACCTTAAACCCTGATGAGGTTCATAGTTTGACTAAAACCCTAGATGAGGTTCATAGTTTGACCTAAGACCCCAGATGAGGTTTATAGTTTGATCTTAAACCCCTGACGAGGTTCAGTTTGACTAAGACCCCGGATTACGTACATAGTTTGACCTAAAACTCCGGATGAGGTTCATAGTTTGACTAAGACCCTGGATGAGGTCCATAGTTGGACCTAAGACCCCGGATGACATTCATTGTTTGACATAAAACTCCAGATGAGGTTCATACTTTGACAGAGACCCCAGATGAGGGTCATTGATTAAACTAAAACCCCTGATGAGGTTCATAGTTGGAATTAAAACCCCTGATGAGGTTCATAGTTTGATTTATAACCCTGGACAAGGTTGATAGTTTGAAATAAGACCCCGGGTGAGGGTCACAGTTTCACTAAGATATCTGATGAAGTTCATAGTTTAACAAAAAACCCTGATAAGGTTCATACTTTAACCTAAGACCTCATATGAGGTTCGAATAGTTTGACCTAAGACCCTAGAAGAGCTTCATAGCTTGACTTAAGACTCCAGATGAGGTTCAGAGTTCCACTACGGCCTCTGGTGAGGTTCATATAGTTTCACTTTAGTTTCCCTCGAGGGCAATGATGAGTTAAGAGCCATTGGAATTTGCACTTATTCTTTAGCACAAAATTATATATATCCTGAATACCCAAAAACATATAAAACACACTAAACAATAATCAAAAGGATAAAACCACCATCAACGTGAAATGAATCGTCCTTCAGCAAGACACTTTGCTCCGCTTGCTTCAGTTGAATGAGTCTACTCAGCTTATAAAAGAGTACCAACATTGCAGAGAATAAAGCTGTGATTGATTTGTCCAAGGGAAGTCATTGATTCTCATGTGGTTGCTCTACAGAAATGGGGAATAAGCACAGGCCCTATGATCGTTCATGACCCAGTATAAGATGTAACTTGCTATATAAACCAAATGGTTCCATAGCAGGCCCGTAGACAGGAATGTTCTTAAATACTGGCTACGGGCGTGTTCTAAAGTCTTCTGTTTTGAGGATCACTGAAATCGCTGCTAATACTTGTCAGCAAGAGGCGTAACAAAACAATCTTATGTTAATGAGCATCAAATTCTTCAACTTTGAAGTACAAAAGCTTATTCTTTATGGCTGATAAATGATGAAGAATTCTAAGAATATTTTACTTGAACAATTTATGACACTGTACGTTGAATCCATTTCCTACACTTACATGTAATTATATGAACTTTGCGCTTCAAATATTGATGATGAAGATCTATGACATCTGAGGGATATGATCAAGTTTCAAAATATATTTTAATCCTAGGGGAGGAGATTATTTTAGGGAATAGAGGAAAGTAGAGTGGGGCTTAGTATATGTGAAGAATTTGTATAAGAGTGGAGAGTGTTTATGTGAGTAGCTGAGTAAGAAATAGATTTTATTACTGGTAAATGGTACATAGATGGGCTGGAAACATAATTTGAGTGGTAGTGTTGTCAGATAGGTGGGAAGGAAAGTGCAGGTGGGTGAAAAGGCCTACAGTAGGATTTGGAAGAGTACAATGGGTGGATGAATGGCACACAGGGGAGGCTTCTAGTAGAGTGTGTTGGGGATAGTAAAAGAATGGGGGAGAGGTGGTTGCAGGATGGTACGCCAGAGCGAGATGGTACGCCAGAGCGGGACGGTACACCAGAGCGGGACGGTATGCCAGAGCGGGACGGTACGCCAGAGCGGGACGGTACGCCAGAGCGGGATGGCACGCCAGAGCGGGATGGTACGTGAGAGCAGGACGTTAATTGAATGGCTTTGTTAATTGATAGTGGATGGTGTAAGGCATGTGTAGGGTGAATGAGTTGGTATGATGCCAAATTGTAGGAGGAGATGTGAGTTGGGCAAAAGATAATGGGTGGGAGATGGAGAAATTGGCTATAGATGTAAGATCAAATGGAACAAGGATGCAACAGAGAAATATTAAAAAGTGAGTGAGAGGTGGATGGGTGATAGTTGTCAGTAATATGTATGAAAGGCATTCTATCAGTGATGAGGGGATTTGTATCATTTTATGATGCCTAGTAATTAATTTCTTTTATAATCTCCTACACAACAACTTTTATAAATATATTAAACACTTGTGCTATAGATGAGGGCAAAGGGAGAGGTTTAACCAAAGAAGGGACAAATTAGACTGGAGAGTAACATAAATGAAGTGGGTATACTGTATATGACCAAAGCCTACATTTTATTAAAACATTCAATGAGAGGATATTAAGAGATTATTCTTGGTTAAAGCCAATCATTTTGGAAAAAGACCATTGTCTTAAACGTGGCTTAAAAACTGGCTTTCAAAGAAACTACATGTCATTACTCTTCAAGGAAAATATGTCATAGTAGGAATCCTGCTCCACTGTTAATGGAGGACTTATTCATTTATTTACCGTTTTAGAATACGTACATCATCCAAGAACAAAGCATAATTACACAATAAACAATGGTTGAACGTAATAATTAACTCAAACAATATTAATGAACTTAAGCTGAATGCAATGGATAGATATGTAGAAAACAGTAGGACTGGGAATAAGCAATGATCAAACTGAAGCAGGTTCTGATACAAGCTATTCTTTGTTATTCTGCAAAACAATACCCAAAGAATTTCCTTATAATTTCATTTGGAAAGATGTCATCTGAAAAGTATGAAAACAGATACATTTTCAGCTGATTTTCCTATCCAAAACACAATGAAATTATGTTATTCAAACATGAAAATAACAAAGTAAAAATATTCTTAAACAACCTACAACCTGTTATGAAATAGATTATGAAAATATATAAATCATAAAATATAAGCAAGACCATTGATTTTATGAATTGTCATAGAAAGAAATTGTTGTAAAGCAGAAGGAAAATCAATAAATGTAATTTCAATGGAATACCACACATTTAAAACACTTTATGTGGCATCAGTGCTGGGAGTTATTTTCTTCCAACTTTGAATCTGTAAACTTGCTAAAATGGTACACTGTATTATCTTCAAGCTCTAATTAGTTCATTATTTCATTTACACCCCACACTTAAAGTAGGAGTGCACACTTCCAAAGTAAGTTTTGAGGTGGCTTTAAAAAAAATAAAAATGAAAAGTTTTGGAGAAAAATTAATATTACCCATGACTGGGCCATATATACTCTGAAAATCTCATTAGGATCCCCGTAAAAAATGGTTAGAATTCAAAGAAGCAAAGAAATCCTTTCAAATGATACAAAAATCCCCCCGATGTGAAATGGGGAAGTCCATGTAATTTTCTAAAAAGTCAAATAAATTGTACGCTTTGATGTTTAGGGTTCAATACGTGGTGGCCATTTTTTATTTAATATAAACATTTTGATGACTCTTTGACATGAGCAGGATTTGGTTGAAAAATCACACTGGTACAACTATTCCAAGGACTGTAAATAAAATTTAGTGGCAAGATTTTAGCCTAATTTGCTGAAGCATGAAATCATTTTTTGTGACTTCAAAATACTTTTAATTTCAAGTGATTTACTTGTCATCTTCATCAGCATCACTCTCTTCTGATTCACCTTCAGAAGAATCAAAAGTGGTGTTTATTTCTTTCAGCTCATCAATATGATACGTAACTGGTGCCTTGAATGGGCACTTGTTCCACTTTTTTGGTGTAAATGGGGTACCAGTACGCAAATTCTCCACCAAAAATCCAGAAATTTTTATAACTGGTAGGAAACGGCCCTCAAATTTCACCCAACTTCCCCATTCAAGACCACAGTTCTTGCAGTCGATCTTGCCAATGGTCTTCTCTGTTGGGGTGATAACGTAAGGCGTATCCATCTTTCTTATAGTTATCTTCTCATTGCAAAATGTCTCGTCAAGTACGATATGGTTGGAACTTTTATAGCAGACAATGTCATGTGAAGAGCAAGCATACTCTTTGCACTTTCTGCATGAGAAGCGGTACTCTTCTGTCGTGTGAGCTTCCTCTTTTGTCTTCCTTTTACCCTCCTCATCCTGTAAGCTCTTGTCATCTAATTTCTGAAAATGACGAACTTTCTTCTTGAACTCCTCCGGGGTCATATCCTTTAACTGTTTTAGAACCAGTGTCATCATGGTCTCCCTTATCTGGTTATTTTGTTCACGATCTTTGAAGTTTCCATGACCAGAGGAGGCAACAAGGTAGCTCCTCCCACCCTTTGCTCTGTTTCTTCCTGTGAAAAAAAAACAAGAACTTAAACGATGAACCAATCAAAAAGCAGCAAGTGATTTAAGGGAAATATGAAAGACGTATATGAAAGACATATGATATGCAGGAATAATGAAAAAGACATATCGATAGGTAATCAACAAGAATCACGAAGAAAGTATATCAGATTTAATGTAAAGAAAATAAATCAGAAACGAGTTTAATTGGTTTAGAAAAAAAAGAAAATTCTTATGAAGTAAAATAACTCTTTACATCTTAGGCAAGTCTAGTTGGGACTCCTTTATCCAGTTTTTACAGAAAAAATATCAACAAAGTTTAAAATGCCTTTTACATACCTACATACACATTAATTTATTTCTTCTTAGTCTTATATATATATATATATGTATGTATATGTGTATATATATATATACATATATAATGTATATATATGTATATATATATATACATATAAATATACATATATATGTATATATATATATATATATATATATATATATATATATATATATATATATATATATATATATATATATATATATATATATATATATATATATATATATATATATATATATATATATTTATATATATGTATGTATGTATTTATGTATGTATATATATATAAATATATATATATATATATATATATATATATATATATATATATATATATATATATATATATATATATATATACATATAAATATATATATATATATATATATACATAAATAAATACATACATACATACTAACATATATATATATATATATATATATATATATATATATATATATATATATATATATATATATATATATATATATATATATATATATATATATATATATATATATATACATATATACATATGTACATATATACATACATCATGACTTGTCCTTCTCCTTAAAAATTTGTTCCAGCAAATCATAACCACAAACTTACTGTAGAAAAATAGTGAGACCGCTTTATCTTAATTAAAATAACCACACAATAAGGACGTCATCTATTGCTAATATGATATTCAGCATTAGCTTCCACAACAACTAAAGTTTTCAGAATAAAGAAAATAAAGAGGACAAATCTGACCCGACCTGGTTATTTATCAGGTCGGGTCTGACTGTTTGAAACTTTAAGGAACAGAACACCTAATGTACATACATACAGATATATAAATATATATATATATACATAGATATATACATACATAGATATAGATATATATAGATAGATATATCTATATATATATATATATATATATATATATATATATATATATATATATATATATATATATATATATATATATATATATATATATATATATATATATATATATATATATATATATATATATATATATATATATATATATATATATATATATATATGTATATATGTATATATGTATATATATATATATATATATATATATATATATATATATATATATATATATATATATATATATATATATATATATATATATATATATATATATATATATATATATATATATATATATATATATATATATATATATATATATATATATATATATATATATATATATATATATATATATATATATATATATATATAGGGTCCATGCAGCATAGCTGCAAAATATACCGTGTGTTGACGTGCAAATATGCAGAAGAAAATAGAAGACAAGGTATGTCGAATTCCGTCAACAAAGATTTAATAAAATACAACATTTTTGGGCTTCCTATGCCCTTCTTCAATGTAGACATTCAACACGAAACTGTTTTGTTAAAACTGAAATAAAGCAAATAAAACGCATGACAGAGGAAAAACAGCTACATGTACATCAAAGTTCGCTCTTATTGATGACTTAACAAGAAGAGGCTTGCGCGTCTAGAATAAAATTAAAACTTCGTAAAAATTACACCCATACCTTTTTACACGCTATGCGCAATGCGCGCAGAGGCGAGAAACTTTTACGTATTTTTGAAGTGACTAAATCAAGTAAAAGATGCTAGATCTTTGTTTAGGCCTTCTGTTATGGTTTGGTATTTAAAGATGTATATGAATTCTGCAGTTTTTTCTGTCTTTATCAGACCTAAAACCACCTGCTAAAATGCAGAAGCATAAGTCAGTAATGCTGTGATAGTGTGTGTCTGTGTTAAGTGTCTAGCAATAGGAAGGCCCTGTGGCTGTGATAGTGTGTGTCTGTGTTAAGTGTCTAGCAATAGGAAGGCCCTGTGGCTGTGATAGTGTGTGTCTGTGTTAAGTGTCTAGCAATAGGAAGGCCCTGTGGCTGTGATAGTGTGTGTCTGTGTTAAGTGTCTAGCAATAGGAAGGCCCTGTGGCTGTGATAGTGTGTGTCTGTGTTAAGTGTCTAGCAACAGGAAGGCCCTGTGGCTGTGATAGTGTGTGTCTGTGTTAAGTGTCTAGCAATAGGAAGGCCCTGTGGCTGTGATAGTGTGTGTCTGTGTTAAGTGTCTAGCAATAGGAAGGCCCTGTGGCTGTGATAGTGTGTGTCTGTGTTAAGTGTCTAGCAATAGGGAAGGCCCTGTGGCTGTGATAGTGTGTGTCTGTGTTAAGTGTCTAGCAATAGGAAGGCCCTGTGGCTGTGATAGTGTGTGTCTGTGTTAAGTGTCTAGCAATAGGAAGGCCCTGTGGCTGTGATAGTGTGTGTCTGTGTTAAGTGTCTAGCAATAGGGAAGGCCCTGTGGCTGTGATAGTGTGTGTCTGTGTTAAGTGTCTAGCAATAGGAAGGCCCTGTGGCTGTGATAGTGTGTGTCTGTGTTAAGTGTCTAGCAATAGGAAGGCCCTGTGGCTGTGATAGTGTGTGTCTGTGTTAAGTGTCTAGCAACAGGAAGGCCCTGTGGCTGTGATAGTGTGTGTCTGTGTTAAGTGTCTAGCAATAGGAAGGCCCTGTGGCTGTGATAGTGTGTGTCTGTGTTAAGTGTCTAGCAATAGGAAGGCCCTGTGGCTGTGATAGTGTGTGTCTGTGTTAAGTGTCTAGCAATAGGAAGGCCCTGTGGCTGTGATAGTGTGTGTCTGTGTTAAGTGTCTAGCAATAGGAAGGCCCTGTGGCTGTGATAGTGTGTGTCTGTGTTAAGTGTCTAGCAATAGGAAGGCCCTGTGGCTGTGATAGGCGTGTGTCTGTGTTAAGTGTCTAGCAATAGGAAGGCCCTGTGGCTGTGATAGTGTGTGTCTGTGTTAAGTGTCTAGCAATAGGAAGGCCCTGTGGCTGTGATAGTGTGTGTCTGTGTTAAGTGTCTAGCAATAGGAAGGCCCTGTGGCTGTGATAGTGTGTGTCTGTGTTAAGTGTCTAGCAATAGGAAGGCCCTGTGGCTGTGATAGTGTGTGTCTGTGTTAAGTGTCTAGCAATAGGAAGGCCCTGTGGCTGTGATAGTGTGTGTCTGTGTTAAGTGTCTAGCAATAGGAAGGCCCTGTGGCTGTGATAGCGTGTGTCTGTGTTAAGTGTCTAGCAATAGGAAGGCCCTGTGGCTGTGATAGTGTGTGTCTGTGTTAAGTGTCTAGCAATAGGAAGGCCCTGTGGCTGTGATAGTGTGTGTCTGTGTTAAGTGTCTAGCAATAGGAAGGCCCTGTGGCTGTGATAGTGTGTGTCTGTGTTAAGTGTCTAGCAATAGGAAGGCCCTGTGGCTGTGATAGTGTGTGTCTGTGTTAAGTGTCTAGCAATAGGAAGGCCCTGTGGCTGTGATAGTGTGTGTCTGTGTTAAGTGTCTAGCAATAGGAAGGCCCTGTGGCTGTGATAGTGTGTGTCTGTGTTAAGTGTCTAGCAATAGGAAGGCCCTGTGGCTGTGATAGTGTGTGTCTGTGTTAAGTGTCTAGCAATAGGAAGGCCCTGTGGCTGTGATAGTGTGTGTCTGTGTTAAGTGTCTAGCAATAGGAAGGCCCTGTGTGTTGTTCCTGATGGAAGAGAGATGGTTATTATATCGGAAGCGAAATTTAGTTTTAATTTCTCCAATGTACTTTGCTTTGATGCACTTTTGGCAGTGTAGTAGATAAACCACATTGGATGAATCGCAAGAAAAGGGTCCCGGTTTTAAAATGTGTTTACCTACTTTAATTTCATTCCTGGTGTCCATATGTTAACAAAGAATACATCTGGCTGTACCTGCATGGTAGGGAGAGTGCTACGCACTAACAGCCTGTGCAAATTCAGGGGTTGCCTTCGAGCGTAAACAGGAGCAGCGTCAAAAACGTCAGCAATTGTGGGGTTGCTTTTATGCGAAGAATACGCTTTCTTAATATCCTTAACCAGGGGTTCAATTCGTCGATTGAACCTGGTTACAAGAAAATGCATTGGGAAAAGTGTTCCCTCGGACAATACACTAGCAAAAAATTCCTATCCAATGTCTGTATGCGGCGAAAGGAGTGCAGCAACAGCTTAAAGGGATAACCTCTAGATTTGAAATACCTAAAGAAATTAGTCGCATTACTGATGAATAAATTATTACTTGAGCATATACGTCTGTAGCGCAAGAATTGGCTGTAAACAATTGATGGCTTAAGGTATTGTGGATGGGAACTGTTGTACTTCAGGTATGTGTGTCTATCTGTGGGTTTAGTGTATACTGATGTTTCTAACTTGTTGTTTATGATGTGTATTTGAACGTCCAAAAATTGCACGCTTTTTGTGGATTTATTACAAGTGAACTTAATAGTTGGATGAAATTTATTAAGGGCAAATACAAATTCATTGAGCTTTTGAAGGCCATGGGTCCACATGAGAAAGATGTCGTCAATATTCCTGATGTAACAGAGGGGTTTGCAAGTGCATTTAGCAATAACTTTATCTTCAAAATTGGCCATAAAAACATTTGTGTAACATGGGGCCATTTGGGTGCCCATGGCTGTCCATTTTTTTTGCAAATAGAGGGCACCATAGAAAGAAAAATAATTGGATTGAAGGATAAATTTGATCAACTTGCCAAGGTCCTCGCCTAAAGTGACGGAGGAAGAATTACGTGCAATGATATCTTCACAAGCACGGGCACCTTCCTCATGTGGAATATTAGTATACAGACTCTTAACATCTAAAGTGACCAGTAGACGGTCCTCTAGTGAATTAACAATCGGCTCCAATTTCCGTAGAAAGTCAGTTGTATCCTGAATGTAACTAGGTATTGAGCAAAGGAAAGGCTGAAGCTCTCTATTCACTTATATCTTCCTGATATCTTATCCTTATTTTATAAATATATATATATATATATATATATATATATATATATATATATATATATATATATATATATATATATATATATATATATATATATATATATATATATATATATATATATGTATATATATATATATATATATATATATATATATATATATATATATATATATATATATATATGTATATATATATATATATATATATATATATATATATATATATATATATATATATATATATATATATATATATATATATATATATATATATATATATATATATATATATATATATATATATATATATATATATATATGTATATATATATATATATATATATATATATATATATATATATATATATATATATATATTTATATATATATATATATATATATATATATATATATATATATATATATATATATATATTATATATATATATATATAAATATATATATATATATATATATATATATATATATATATATATACATATATATAGATATATATATATATATATATATATATGTATATATATATATATATATATATATATATATATATATATATATATATACATATATATATATATATATATATATGTATATATTTAAAATAAGGATAAAATATCAGGAAGATATAAGTAGATAGAGCTTCAGCCTCTCCTTTGCTCAATATATATATATATATATATATATATATATATATACATACATACATACATACATACATACATACATACATACATACATACATACATACATACATACATACATACATACATACATACATACATACATACATACATACATACATACATATATATACATATATATATATATATACAGGGGCAGATCTAGGAAAATCACAAGGAGGGGGTTCTGGTTATTATTGAAGTGAAAAATGTTGGAACTTTTTCGAAAGAAGGGGGTGGTTCCAACCTCCAGAACCAGGGCAGAGCCAGGATAAAATATCAGGGGACGAAGCCCAAAAAGTGTTTTATGAGCAGTTTTGTCATTATTAATGGAAAATATTGGGACAAGGGTGCAGGGAGTCTTATAAGCGGACAGCAGGGAAACCGTATTCCCTGAAAGGATTTCACTTTCCCTATTGCATGTTTTCTTTCAATTGGGAAAATTGGAAATTTATTAAGAAAAAATTGAAGAAAAACTTGGTAAAATCACTGGAAATTTGGAAAAAAATTGGCAGCATTTCACGATTGATGAAAATTTAGCGAAAAGAGTGGAAGAAAAATTGTCCCCAAAATGAATCAAATTTAAGAAAATTGCACAAAAATGAACGAAATTTCGCAAATATTGAAAGTGATTTCCTAGACATTCAGTAAATTTTCCCAAAAATTAAAGTTTTTTACCAAAAATATAAAAAAAATTGCCTCAAAATGAAAGAAATTTTGGAAAATTGCAAGAGAATTGAGGAAATTTTCCAAACATTGTAAGAGGAATATCACAAACGTTATTGAAGAGAATTTCCTAAAAATGTTCTGAAAATTGAAGAAAATTGACTAAAATTTCAAGAAAATTTACCGAAGATTAAAAAACTACCCTAAAATGAGGGAAATTGTTTAAAACTTAAAAAAATTATACAAGAATTTTAGAAATTTTTTTGAAGTGATTTTTTAAATACTGAAAGAAATTTCTCAAAAATGAAGAAAATTTACCGAAGATCAAAAAGCTGCCCCAAAATGAAGGAAATTTTCCGAAAATTGCACGAGAATGAAGGAAATTGCCCGAAATTGAAAAATTTCCAAACATTGAAGAAAATACCCCCAAAATTAAAGAAAATTGGTCGAAAATCGAAGAGAAATTTCCCAAACATTAAAAGAAATTTCTAGAAAATTTAAGAAAATTCATCAAAAATCAAAGAAAAATTTTCAGAAAATTGCACGAGAATTAAGAAAATTTCCGAAAGATTAGATAAGATTTTCATGAAATTTCCCAAAAATTTACAAGAAGGAGGTTCTGGTTATTATTGGAGTAATGACAAATGTTGGAATTTGTTCACGGTGGGGGTAGGGGGATTCCTACCCCCAGAACACCCCCTCTAGTTCCGCCACTGATATATAGATCGCTATATAGCATATAATTGTACAGTCCATTCTGTCATATATGTGCAACCAGCTTCTATGCATTATCCTGTACCGAGCGCATAGTGCATTATTTATTAACCCTGTTCATATTTATATATATATAATGCAAGATTGATTAAATATCTGCAATCAATCATTTAATCACAGACACCACTGCAACCAGGATGCAAAGTTGATTAAATACCTGCAATCGATCAATCACAAACACCACTGCAACCAGGATGCAAAGTTGATTAAATATCTGCAATCGATCAATCACAAACACCACTGCCACCAGGATGCAAAGTTGATTAAATATCTGCAATCGATCAGTCACAAACACCACTGCAACCAGGATGCAAAGTTGATTAAATACCTGCAATCAATCAATCACAGACACCACTGCAACCAGGATGCAAAGTTGATTAAATACCTGCAATCAATCAATCACAAACACCACTGCCACCAGGATGCAAAGTTGATTAAATATCTGCAATCAATCAATCACAAACACCACTGCCACCAGGATGCAAAGTTGATTAGATATTTGCAATCATTTAATCACAAACACCACTGCAACCAGGATGCAAAGTTGATTAAATATCTGCAATCAATCAATCACAAACACCACTGCCACCAGGATGCAAAGTTGATTAAATATCTGCAATCAATCAATCACAAACACCACTGCCACCAGGATGCAAAGTTGATTAGATATCTGCAATCAATTAATCACAAACACCACTGCAACCAGGATGCAAAATTGATTAGATATCTGCAATCAATCAATCACAGACACCACTGCAACCAGGATGCAAAGTTGATTAGATATCTGCAATCAATTAATCACAAACACCACTGCAACCAGGATGCAAAGTTGATTAAATATCTGCAATCAATCATTCAATCACAAACACCACTGCAACCAGGATGCAAAGTTGATTAAATACCTGCAATCAATCAATCACAAACACCACTGCAACCAGGATGCAAAGTTGATTAAATATCTGCAATCGATCAATCACAAACACCACTGCCACCAGGATGCAAAGTTGATTAAATATCTGCAATCAATCATTCAATCACAGACACCACTGCAACCAGGATGCAAAGTTGATTAAATATCTGCAATCAATCAATCACAAACACCACTGCAACCAGGATGCAAAGTTGATTAGATATCTGCAATCGATCAATCACAAACACCACTGCAACCAGGATGCAAAGTTGATTAAATATCTGCAATCAATCATTCAATCACAAACACCACTGCAACCAGGATGCAAAGTTGATTAAATACCTGCAATCAATCAATCACAAACACCACTGCAACCAGGATGCAAAGTTGATTAGATATCTGCAATCATTCAATCACAGACACCACTGCAACCAGGATGCAAAGTTGATTAAATATCTGCAATCAATCATTCAATCACAGACACCACTGCAACCAGGATGCAAAGTTGATTAAATACCTGCAATCAATCAATCACAAACACCACTGCAACCAGGATGCAAAGTTGATTAAATATCTGCAATCAATCAATCACAGACACCACTACAACCAGGATGCAAAGTTGATTAAATATCTGCAATCAATCAATCACAGACACCACTGCAACCAGGATGCAAAGTTGATTAAATACCTGCAATCGATCAATCACAAACACCACTGCAACCAGGATGCAAAGTTGATTAAATATCTGCAATCGATCAATCACAAACACCACTGCCACCAGGATGCAAAGTTGATTAAATATCTGCAATCGATCAGTCACAAACACCACTGCAACCAGGATGCAAAGTTGATTAAATACCTGCAATCAATCAATCACAGACACCACTGCAACCAGGATGCAAAGTTGATTAAATACCTGCAATCAATCAATCACAGACACCACTGCAACCAGGATGCAAAGTTGATTAGATATCTGCAATCAATTAATCACAAACACCACTGCAACCAGGATGCAAAGTTGATTAAATATCTGCAATCAATCATTCAATCACAAACACCACTGCAACCAGGATGCAAAGTTGATTAAATACCTGCAATCAATCAATCACAAACACCACTGCAACCAGGATGCAAAGTTGATTAAATATCTGCAATCGATCAATCACAAACACCACTGCCACCAGGATGCAAAGTTGATTAAATATCTGCAATCGATCAGTCACAAACACCACTGCAACCAGGATGCAAATTTGATTAAATACCTGCAATCAATCAATCACAGACACCACTGCAACCAGGATGCAAAGTTGATTAAATATCTGCAATCAATCATTCAATCACAAACACCACTGCAACCAGGATGCAAAGTTGATTAAATATCTGCAATCAATCAATCACAAACACCACTGCAACCAGGATGCAAAGTTGATTAGATATCTGCAATCGATCAATCACAAACACCACTGCAACCAGGATGCAAAGTTGATTAAATATCTGCAATCAATCATTCAATCACAAACACCACTGCAACCAGGATGCAAAGTTGATTAAATACCTGCAATCAATCAATCACAAACACCACTGCAACCAGGATGCAAAGTTGATTAGATATCTGCAATCATTCAATCACAGACACCACTGCAACCAGGATGCAAAGTTGATTAAATATCTGCAATCAATCATTCAATCACAGACACCACTGCAACCAGGATGCAAAGTTGATTAAACACCTGCAATCAATCAATCACAAACACCACTGCAACCAGGATGCAAAGTTGATTAAATATCTGCAATCAATCAATCACAGACACCACTGCAACCAGGATGCAAAGTTGATTAAATATCTGCAATCAATCAATCACAGACACCACTGCAACCAGGATGCAAAGTTGATTAAATATCTGCAATCGATCAATCACAAACACCACTGCAACCAGGATGCAAAGTTGATTAAATATCTGCAATCGATCAATCACAAACACCACTGCCACCAGGATGCAAAGTTGATTAAATATCTGCAATCGATCAGTCACAAACACCACTGCAACCAGGATGCAAAGTTGATTAAATACCTGCAATCAATCAATCACAGACACCACTGCAACCAGGATGCAAAGTTGATTAAATACCTGCAATCAATCAATCACAAACACCACTGCAACCAGGATGCAAAGTTGATTAAATACCTGCAATCAATCAATAAATCACAGACACCACTGCAACCAGGATGCAAAGTTGATTAAATACCTGCAATCAATCAATCACAAACACCACTGCAACCAGGATGCAAAGTTGATTAAATACCTGCAATCAATTAATCACAAACACCACTGCAACCAGGATGCAAAGTTGATTAAATATCTGCAATCAATCAATCACAAACACCACTGCAACCAGGATGCAAAGTTGATTAAATATCTGCAATCAATCATTCAATCACAGACACCACTGCAACCAGGATGCAAAGTTGATTAAATACCTGCAATCAATTAATCACAAACACCACTGCAACCAGGATGCAAAGTTGATTAAATACCTGCAATCAATCAATAAATCACAGACACCACTGCAACCAGGATGCAAAGTTGATTAAATACCTGCAATCAATTAATCACAAACACCACTGCAACCAGGATGCAAAGTTGATTAAATATCTGCAATCAATCAATCACAGACACCACTGCAACCAGGATGCAAAGTTGATTAAATATCTGCAATCAATCATTCAATCACAGACACCACTGCAACCAGGATGCAAAGTTGATTAAATACCTGCAATCAATCAATCACAAACACCACTGCAACCAGGATGCAAAGTTGATTAAATATCTGCAATCAATCATTCAATCACAGACACCACTGCAACCAGGATGCAAAGTTGATTAAATACCTGCAATCAATTAATCACAAACACCACTGCAACCAGGATGCAAAGTTGATTAAATACCTGCAATCAATCAATAAATCACAGACACCACTGCAACCAGGATGCAAAGTTGATTAAATACCTGCAATCAATCAATCACAAACACCACTGCAACCAGGATGCAAAGTTGATTAAATACCTGCAATCAATTAATCACAAACACCACTGCAACCAGGATGCAAAGTTGATTAAATATCTGCAATCAATCAATCAATCACAAACACCACTGCAACCAGGATGCAAAGTTGATTAAATACCTGCAATCAATCAATCACAGACACCACTGCAACCAGGATGCAAAGTTGATTAAATATCTGCAATCAATCAATCACAAACACCACTGCAACCAGGATGCAAAGTTGATTAAATACCTGCAATCGATCAATCACAAACACCACTGCAACCAGGATGCAAAGTTGATTAAATACCTGCAATCAATCAATCACAAACACCACTGCAACCAGGATGCAAAGTTGATTAAATACCTGCAATCAATTAATCACAAACACCACTGCAACCAGGATGCAAAGTTGATTAAATACCTGCAATCAATCAATAAATCACAGACACCACTGCAACCAGGATGCAAAGTTGATTAAATACCTGCAATCAATCAATCACAGACACCACTGCAACCAGGATGCAAAGTTGATTAAATACCTGCAATCAATCAATAAATCACAGACACCACTGCAACCAGGATGCAAAGTTGATTAAATACCTGCAATCAATCAATCACAGACACCACTACAACCAGGATGCAAAGTTGATTAGATATCTGCAATCAATAAATCACAGACACCACTGCAACCAGGATGCAAAGTTGATTAAATACCTGCAATCAATCAATCACAGACACCACTACAACCAGGATGCAAAGTTGATTAGATATCTGCAATCAATAAATCACAGACACCACTGCAACCAGGATGCAAAGTTGATTAAATACCTGCAATCAATCAATCACAAACACCACTGCAACCAGGATGCAAAGTTGATTAAATATCTGCAATCGATCAATCACAGACACCACTGCAACCAGGATGCAAAGTTGATTAAATATCTGCAATCAATTAATTACAAACACCACTGCAACCAGGATGCAAAGTTGATTAGATATCTGCAATCAATCAATCACAAACACCACTGCAACCAGGATGCAAAGTTGATTAAATATCTGCAATCGATCAATCACAGACACCACTGCAACCAGGATGCAAAGTTGATTAAATATCTGCAATCAATCAATCACAGACACCACTGCAACCAGGATGCAAAGTTGATTAAATATCTGCAATCGATCAATCACAAACACCACTGCCACCAGGATGCAAAGTTGATTAGATATCTGCAATCAATCAATCACAGACACCACTGCAACCAGGATGCAAAGTTGATTAAATATCTGCAATCGATCAATCACAAACACCACTGCAACCAGGATGCAAAGTTGATTAGATATCTGCAATCAATTAATCACAGACACCACTGCAACCAGGATGCAAAGTTGATTAAATATCTGCAATCGATCAATCACAAACACCACTGCAACCAGGATGCAAAGTTGATTAAATATCTGCAATCGATCAGTCACAAACACCACTGCAACCAGGATGCAAAGTTGATTAAATATCTGCAATCAATCAATAAATCACAGACACCACTGCAACCAGGATGCAAAGTTGATTAGATATCTGCAATCAATCAATCACAAACACCACTGCAACCAGGATGCAAAGTTGATTAAATATCTGCAATCGATCAATCACAGACACCACTGCAACCAGGATGCAAAGTTGATTAGATATCTGCAATCAATCAATCACAAACACCACTGCAACCAGGATGCAAAAGTTGATTAAATATCTGCGATCAATCAATCACAAACACCACTGCAACCAGGATGCAAAGTTGATTAAATACCTGCAATCAATTAATCACAGACACCACTGCAACCAGGATGCAAAGTTGATTAAATATCTGCAATCAATCAATAAATCACAGACACCACTGCAACCAGGATGCAAAGTTGATTAAATACCTGCAATCAATTAATCACAAACACCACTGCAACCAGGATGCAAAGTTGATTAAATATCTGCAATCGATCAATCACAAACACCACTGCAACCAGGATGCAAAGTTGATTAAATATCTGCAATCGATCAATCACAAACACCACTGCCACCAGGATGCAAAGTTGATTAAATATCTGCAATCGATCAGTCACAAACACCACTGCAACCAGGATGCAAAGTTGATTAAATACCTGCAATCAATCAATCACAGACACCACTGCAACCAGGATGCAAAGTTGATTAAATACCTGCAATCAATCAATCACAAACACCACTGCAACCAGGATGCAAAGTTGATTAAATACCTGCAATCAATCAATAAATCACAGACACCACTGCAACCAGGATGCAAAGTTGATTAAATACCTGCAATCAATCAATCACAAACACCACTGCAACCAGGATGCAAAGTTGATTAAATACCTGCAATCAATTAATCACAAACACCACTGCAACCAGGATGCAAAGTTGATTAAATATCTGCAATCAATCAATCACAAACACCACTGCAACCAGGATGCAAAGTTGATTAAATATCTGCAATCAATCATTCAATCACAGACACCACTGCAACCAGGATGCAAAGTTGATTAAATACCTGCAATCAATTAATCACAAACACCACTGCAACCAGGATGCAAAGTTGATTAAATACCTGCAATCAATCAATAAATCACAGACACCACTGCAACCAGGATGCAAAGTTGATTAAATACCTGCAATCAATTAATCACAAACACCACTGCAACCAGGATGCAAAGTTGATTAAATATCTGCAATCAATCAATCACAGACACCACTGCAACCAGGATGCAAAGTTGATTAAATATCTGCAATCAATCATTCAATCACAGACACCACTGCAACCAGGATGCAAAGTTGATTAAATACCTGCAATCAATCAATCACAAACACCACTGCAACCAGGATGCAAAGTTGATTAAATATCTGCAATCAATCATTCAATCACAGACACCACTGCAACCAGGATGCAAAGTTGATTAAATACCTGCAATCAATTAATCACAAACACCACTGCAACCAGGATGCAAAGTTGATTAAATACCTGCAATCAATCAATAAATCACAGACACCACTGCAACCAGGATGCAAAGTTGATTAAATACCTGCAATCAATCAATCACAAACACCACTGCAACCAGGATGCAAAGTTGATTAAATACCTGCAATCAATTAATCACAAACACCACTGCAACCAGGATGCAAAGTTGATTAAATATCTGCAATCAATCAATCAATCACAAACACCACTGCAACCAGGATGCAAAGTTGATTAAATACCTGCAATCAATCAATCACAGACACCACTGCAACCAGGATGCAAAGTTGATTAAATATCTGCAATCAATCAATCACAAACACCACTGCAACCAGGATGCAAAGTTGATTAAATACCTGCAATCGATCAATCACAAACACCACTGCAACCAGGATGCAAAGTTGATTAAATACCTGCAATCAATCAATCACAAACACCACTGCAACCAGGATGCAAAGTTGATTAAATACCTGCAATCAATTAATCACAAACACCACTGCAACCAGGATGCAAAGTTGATTAAATACCTGCAATCAATCAATAAATCACAGACACCACTGCAACCAGGATGCAAAGTTGATTAAATACCTGCAATCAATCAATCACAGACACCACTGCAACCAGGATGCAAAGTTGATTAAATACCTGCAATCAATCAATAAATCACAGACACCACTGCAACCAGGATGCAAAGTTGATTAAATACCTGCAATCAATCAATCACAGACACCACTACAACCAGGATGCAAAGTTGATTAGATATCTGCAATCAATAAATCACAGACACCACTGCAACCAGGATGCAAAGTTGATTAAATACCTGCAATCAATCAATCACAGACACCACTACAACCAGGATGCAAAGTTGATTAGATATCTGCAATCAATAAATCACAGACACCACTGCAACCAGGATGCAAAGTTGATTAAATACCTGCAATCAATCAATCACAAACACCACTGCAACCAGGATGCAAAGTTGATTAAATATCTGCAATCGATCAATCACAGACACCACTGCAACCAGGATGCAAAGTTGATTAAATATCTGCAATCAATTAATTACAAACACCACTGCAACCAGGATGCAAAGTTGATTAGATATCTGCAATCAATCAATCACAAACACCACTGCAACCAGGATGCAAAGTTGATTAAATATCTGCAATCGATCAATCACAGACACCACTGCAACCAGGATGCAAAGTTGATTAAATATCTGCAATCAATCAATCACAGACACCACTGCAACCAGGATGCAAAGTTGATTAAATATCTGCAATCGATCAATCACAAACACCACTGCCACCAGGATGCAAAGTTGATTAGATATCTGCAATCAATCAATCACAGACACCACTGCAACCAGGATGCAAAGTTGATTAAATATCTGCAATCGATCAATCACAAACACCACTGCAACCAGGATGCAAAGTTGATTAGATATCTGCAATCAATTAATCACAGACACCACTGCAACCAGGATGCAAAGTTGATTAAATATCTGCAATCGATCAATCACAAACACCACTGCAACCAGGATGCAAAGTTGATTAAATATCTGCAATCGATCAGTCACAAACACCACTGCAACCAGGATGCAAAGTTGATTAAATATCTGCAATCAATCAATAAATCACAGACACCACTGCAACCAGGATGCAAAGTTGATTAGATATCTGCAATCAATCAATCACAAACACCACTGCAACCAGGATGCAAAGTTGATTAAATATCTGCAATCGATCAATCACAGACACCACTGCAACCAGGATGCAAAGTTGATTAGATATCTGCAATCAATCAATCACAAACACCACTGCAACCAGGATGCAAAGTTGATTAAATATCTGCAATCAATCAATCACAAACACCACTGCAACCAGGATGCAAAGTTGATTAAATACCTGCAATCAATTAATCACAGACACCACTGCAACCAGGATGCAAAGTTGATTAAATATCTGCAATCAATCAATAAATCACAGACACCACTGCAACCAGGATGCAAAGTTGATTAAATACCTGCAATCAATTAATCACAAACACCACTGCAACCAGGATGCAAAGTTGATTAAATATCTGCAATCGATCAATCACAGACACCACTGCAACCAGGATGCAAAGTTGATTAAATATCTGCAATCAATCAATCACAAACACCACTGCAACCAGGATGCAAAGTTGATTAAATATCTGCAATCGATCAATCACAAACACCACTGCAACCAGGATGCAAAGTTGATTAAATATCTGCAATCAATCAATCAATCACAGACACCACTGCAACCAGGATGCAAAGTTGATTAAATACCTGCAATCAATTAATCACAAACACCACTGCAACCAGGATGCAAAGTTGATTAAATATCTGCAATCGATCAATCAATCACAGACACCACTGCAACCAGGATGCAAAGTTGATTAAATATCTGCAATCGATCAATCACAAACACCACTGCCACCAGGATGCAAAGTTGATTAAATATCAGGATGCAACCTCAATCAATCAACAAGACACCACTGCAACCAGGATGCAAAGTTGATTAAATACCTGCAATCAATCAATCACAAACACCACTGCAACCAGGATGCAAAATTGATTAAATATCTGCAATCAATCAATCACAAACACCACTGCAACCAGGATGCAAAGTTGATTAAATACCTGCAATCAATCAATCACAAACACCACTGCAACCAGGATGCAAAGTTGATTAAATACCTGCAATCAATCAATCACAAACACCACTGCAACCAGGATGCAAAGTTGATTAAATATCTGCAAATCAATCAATCAGGATGCAAAACACCACTGCAGACACCACTGGATGCAAAGTTGATTAAATACCTGCAATCAATCAATCAATCACAGACACCATGCAACCAGGATGCAAAGTTGATTAAATACCTGCAATCAATGCAGTTGATTAAATATCTGCAATCAATCAATCACAAAACACCACTGCAACCAGGATGCAAAGTTGATTAAATACCTGCAATCAATCAATCACAAACACCACTGCAACCAGGATGCAAAGTTGATTAAATACCTGCAATCAATTCAATCACAAACACCACTGCAACCAGGATGCAAAGTTGATTAAATATCTGCAATCAATCAATTAATCACAAACACCACTGCAACCAGGATGCAAAGTTGATTAAATACCTGCAATCAATCAATCAATCACAGACACCACTGCAACCAGGATGCAAAAAACACCACTTGATTGAAATATCTGCAATCAATCAATAAATCACAGACACCACTGCAACCAGGATGCAAAGTTGATTAAATACCTGCAATCAATCAATCACAGACACCACTGCAACCAGGATGCAAAGTTGATTATCAATATCTGCAATCAATCAAATCAATCAAACACCACTGCAACCAGGATGCAAAGTTGATTAAATATCTGCAATCAATCAATCAATCAGCCAGGATGCAAAGTTGATTAGATAGACACCACTGCAACCAGGATGCAAAGTTGATTAAATACCTGCAATCAATCAATCACAGACACCACTGCAACCAGGATGCAAAGTTGATTAAATATCTGCAATCAATCAATCACAAACACCACTGCAACCAGGATGCAAAGTTGATTAAATATCTGCAATCAATCAATCAACACCACTCAGGATGCAAAGTTGATTAGATAATAAATCAAACACCACTGCAACCAGGATGCAAAGTTGATTAAATATCTGCAATCAATCAATCACAGACACCACTGCAACCAGGATGCAAAGTTGATTAAATATCTGCAATCAATCAATCACAAACACCACTGCAACCAGGATGCAAAGTTGATTAAATATCTGCAATCAATCAATCACAAACACCACTGCAACCAGGATGCAAAGTTGATTAAAATATCTGCAATCAATCAAAAGTTGATTAGATATCTGCAATCAATCACAGACACCACTGCAACCAGGATGCAAAGTTGATTAAATATCTGCAATCAGGATCAATCACAAACACCACCAAACAACCAGGATGCAAAGTTGATTAAATATCTGCAATCAATCAATCACAGACACCACTGCAACCAGGATGCAAAGTTGATTAAATATCTGCAATCAATCAATCACAAACACCACTGCAACCAGGATGCAAAGTTGATTAAATATCTGCAATCAATCAATCACAGACACCACTGCAACCAGGATGCAAAGTTGATTAAATACCTGCAATCAATCAATCACAAACACCACTGCAACCAGGATGCAAAGTTGATTAAATATCTGCAATCAATCAATCACAAACACCACTGCAACCAGGATGCAAAGTTGATTAAATATCTGCAATCGATCAATCAAACACCACTGCAACCAGGATGCAAAGTTGATTAAATATCTGCAATCAATCAATCACAAAACACCACTGCAACCAGGATGCAAAGTTGATTAAATATCTGCAATCAATCAATCACAAACACCACTGCAACCAGGATGCAAAGTTGATTAAATATCTGCAATCAATCAATCACAAACACCACTGCAACCAGGATGCAAAGTTGATTAAATATCTGCAATCGATCAATCACAAACACCACTGCAACCAGGATGCAAAGTTGATTAAATATCTGCAATCAATCAATCACAAACACCACTGCAACCAGGATGCAAAGTTGATTAAATATCTGCAATCAATCAATCACAAACACCACTGCAACCAGGATGCAAAGTTGATTAAATATCTGCAATCGATCAATCACAAACACCACTGCAACCAGGATGCAAAATTGATTAAATATCTGCAATCAATCAATCACAAACACCACTGCAACCAGGATGCAAAGTTGATTAAATATTATCAATATCAGGATGCAAAGTTGATTAAATCGCAATCAATCATCACAAACACCACTGCAACCAGGATGCAAAGTTGATTAAATATCTGCAATCAATCAATCACAGACACCACTGCAACCAGGATGCAAAGTTGATTAAATATCTGCAATCTGATCAATCACAAACACCACTGCAACCAGGATGCAAAGTTGATTAAATATCTGCAATCAATCAATCACAGACACCACTGCAACCAGGATGCAAAGTTGATTAAATATCTGCAATCAGGATCAATCACAAACACCACTGCAACCAGGATGCAAAGTTGATTAAATATCTGCAATTCACAAACACCATATCAGGATGCAAAGTTGATTAAATATCTGCAATCGATCAATCACAAACACCACTGCAACCAGGATGCAAAGTTGATTAAATATCTGCAATCAATCAATCACAAACACCACTGCAACCAGGATGCAAAGTTGATTAGATATCTGCAATCAATCAATCACAGACACCACTGCAACCAGGATGCAAAGTTGATTAAATATCTGCAGGATGCAAAGTTGATTAAATTCGATCAAATCAATCAATCAAAACACCACTGCAACCAGGATGCAAAGTTAATTAAATATCTGCAATCGATCAATCACAGACACCACTGCAACCAGGATGCAAAATTGATTAAATATCTGCAATCAATCATTTAATCACAAACACCACTGCAACCAGGATGCAAAGTTGATTAAATATCTGCAATCAATTAATCACAGACACCACTGCAACCAGGATGCAAAGTTGATTAAATACCTGCAATCAATCAATCACAGACACCACTGCAACCAGGATGCAAAATTGATTAAATATCTGCAATCAATCATTTAATCACAAACACCACTGCAACCAGGATGCAAAGTTGATTAAATATCTGCAATCAATTAATCACAGACACCACTGCAACCAGGATGCAAAGTTGATTAAATACCTGCAATCAATCAATCAATCACAGACACCACTGCAACCAGGATGCAAAGTTGATTAAATACCTGCAATCAATCAATCACAAACACCACTGCAACCAGGATGCAAAGTTGATTAAATACCTGCAATCGATCAATCACAAACACCACTGCAACCAGGATGCAAAGTTGATTAAATACCTGCAATCAATCACAGACACCACTGCAACCAGGATGCAAAGTTGATTAAATACCTGCAATCAATCAATCACAAACACCACTGCAACCAGGATGCAAAGTTGATTAAATACCTGCAATCAATCAATCACAAACACCACTGCAACCAGGATGCAAAGTTGATTAAATACCTGCAATCAATCAATCACAAACACCACTGCAACCAGGATGCAAAGTTGATTAAATATCTGCAATCGATCAATCACAAACACCACTGCAACCAGGATGCAAAGTTGATTAGATATCTGCAATCATTCAATCACAGACACCACTGCAACCAGGATGCAAAGTTGATTAAATATCTGCAATCAATCATTTAATCACAAACACCACTGCAACCAGGATGCAAAGTTGATTAAATACCTGCAATCGATCAATCACAAACACCACTGCAACCAGGATGCAAAGTTGATTAAATACCTGCAATCGATCAATCACAAACACCACTGCAACCAGGATGCAAAGTTGATTTTAGGTTCAGAATGAAAATACATGACAGGGCTTCAACATTTAAAGAGAAGACAATCCCAAGTTTGTGACGTAACAGCATCCTGTGCCTCATGTATGTTTCCAAATTAAAAACTCATGAATCTTCTTCCCAAAACAATGAAAAATATATATCTGAATGATATCGGGCAAATTATTGAGAAAATCCAAAAGATCTTAAATCATGTCATGAAAATGCAGTGAATTCAAAGTGATTTCATTGTGAATTCAAACTGATTTCATAGTGAATTCAAACTGATTGCATAGTGAATCAAGGTAAATTGTGGTACTTTCAATATTAATTTACATTTTCTTTCAAATGAATGAAAAACTAACCTTTAACCTGGATGTGACCTGTGTCACTTGGGATATAATTCAATCTGAAGACCAAATTACACTCAGCAATGTCCATGCCTTGCTCCAACACATTAGTGACAACAAGAAGCTTGTGCTTCCCTTCTCTGAACTTCCTGATGGTGTTGGAACGTCCAGCATCAGCTGTATCATTGAATAAATGTGTACATTTTAGAATGACTTTGACCCCACAGGAAATGATCTCAACAGTTAAATTATGTGGGCTGCTTTTAAGATATATCAATATTTTGCAAATTCAATATTTGTAGATAAAGGTTTAATACCTTCACAGTCAACTGGAATCTATAAGACTTTTTGTTATATAACGGCCTTTAACAGTTTCAGTATTAAAGAGATGTGTAGCCATGCAGGGGTTCATTCGAACCCCGCAACAGCTTCCAAGAAGTAAAAGGTCCATAAAGATGTTACTTATGGGTCCAGAAATTTTGCTAAAAGTTCCTAACAAAAAAACATGCTAACAAAGAAAATAAAAAAGACAATAAAAACAAAAAAATTATAGAACATGTGACCAAGTTTGTTGTGAATTTAAGGGCAAGTTGTAATCATTTATTCCAATGCAAGTTCCAATCATTTTAATATTTCATCAACTTTAATGCAGTTTCATGCTCATTTCAAGACCAAAAAAATTGTTTAGAAATATTAATGCCTCACTGGCCTCTACAAATGACATATACCACCAATGTGGCAGCATTTTATTTAATGTTTTTTTTCTCTCTAAACTCTGAATCATTCACTATTCTGTTTATTCTGTCAACCAATATGTATAGATTGTAAGCATACCATCAGACCATCCTGATGAATTGTGCTAGTTGCTCAGTTCACATTTATATTGCTGCATAACATGAATGAAATATAATCAGTGTGAAATTTGTATCCCCATTTGTGTTGCTTTTTTTGGTAAAATATTAACAGTATGATTTAAATATTAAGAGTATAATTTAAATATTAACAGTATGATTTATATATTAACAGTATGATTTAAATATGAACCGTGTTTGTTTGTTTGTTTGATGATGGCTTAACGGCACCACAACAACTAAGGTCAAATTGTGCCTGAGAGGTCAGATCATTCTAGAGGTAGGAAGTAAAGAAAACAGGGGGAGAATGAGAGAAATTTAGGGACAAAAGGTCAGAAAGCTGTGATTGTGAGGGGAGGTGCATGGTTGAAACAAAAACAAAGTAGAGAGGGGGTGGAAGAGGAGAATTAAATATGGTCGTAAAGGAAGGCATGACGAAGAAAGGAGATAATTTTATCCAGAGGATTTTTCTGGAAGAACTCAGCAATTGAGTTGTAGGGAGCGAGGGAGGCTCTGGGAAGGTTGTACAGGGGGCAAGCAAGGAGAACGTGATGGATTGTGAGGGTGCAATGGCAATTGTTGCAGAGGGATTGGGGGGAGCCAATAAGGAGGTGGGAGTGGGTGAGATGAGTGTGACCAATTCTAAGACGGGTAATATGAACGTTGTCAATATGAGAGAGATTGTTGATGGTGGCTTTGATCGGAATTGTGGGCTGGATGACATGGAGTTTGTTATCAATTTGGGACTTCCATGAGGTTTGCCAGTGGTCCCGAACAAGAGAAGCGATAAGCGGTTTGATATCAGAGAGGGTTTTGGGAAAAGGGGCAGGGAGGAGGTTGAGGGCAAGCTTAGCGGCTGCATCAGCCCTGTCATTACCCGGGATGCCAACATGGCTGGGTATCCAGAAGAAAAGAATAATTTTCCTGCAGAGGGTGGGAGAAAGGAGTTTGCGGAGAAGGAGGTGACATGTGAGGTTATCCCATTTAAGGTTGAGTTATGAACAGTGTGATTTAAATATTAACAGTATGATTCAAATATTAACAGTATGATTTATATATGTAAATTTGTGTTATGATCATCCAGATATACACAACTGGCATAAGGTCAGCAATAATTGTTTTACTGCAAACAAAAACAAAAAAATTCTAAGATATCACAATCTAAGTTTAGCTTCCCTTTAAACATCAATTCAAAACTTCTTACTGGTTTCCCTGTCTCCAGTGATTCTTCCTGGGTTAAGATCCAGCTTAGCAAACTCTGGTGTATCCTCCACCCACTCTTTTAAGGCATAAGTTGATTGAATGGTTGTGGTGAAGAGCAGACAGCGAGAGTAAGGCTTGCTTTCAAACTCCCAAATAATCAAATCCTTTAGCTTCTCCAGCACAGGACTTTTACTTCTAGGGTCTGAAAATGCTGTGATAAGATCCTTCTTCTTTTCTACTCAGGAAATGAAAAATAAACCAATCAAAACAAGCTAGGAAAGTAAATATAGAATATAATGACACTAAAAAGAAATTGCTCCTTTGCCCCATGGTATACATTTCCACATACACATTCAGTGTACTACATTTTTAGGAGAATTTATATAATATATACACAATTCAATAAACAACTACATCTTTATCTTCAAGAATGAACATGTGGGATTGATTGCAAAATAGTGAGTGACTTGTAAGGAGGGGACTATTAAACTTGGTCCTTGTTAGGGACCAAGACAAATATTTAATGATTTTGCCTTAATTTTGGGGTATTGGCCTGCAGTCAAATCTGAATAATAAGCTTCATGCTGCATAAATACTGTTACTACAATATATCAAAACTTCCGCTGTATGGTGGATTTAAGAAACCTATCTTCCTGTGTCAAAATCCATAAACATTTATTTGATACTAGCCCTGTCTGAAACTCTGAACTTTTCACTCCGCAAATAATCTGTCCACAGCTGATTGTCTACTTGAATTGACTGAAACACAATAGTTTGTTGTTTAAAGCATTTAGAGATTTTAGAGATAAGTGATATGTCTGTGATCATGCATGACTACCTTTATTTGTAATTGATGCACTTTTCTTGTAAAAATACTTTCACCAGAGCCTAACGGCCATTATTCCTCTTGTTATCAAGCACTTAATATTAAATTTTGGTATATTTGATCCATTAATAAGAGCAATATTAGTAATAATAATATACAGCATTTAAGAGACACCATTCACCAAAGCAACATGGTACTTTTTCGAAGTAATGTAATGATAAAATTATAAATATATAAATGGAAAAAGCAATTCTAATCTTAGTGGGTTCCCATAACCTAGCAGCAGTGGCTTGAAATCTTTTCTCTCCATTAGTGGGATAAGATCGGGAAATGTTAAGCAACCTAATATTGTTGCTGAATGTAACTGTGCAGGCCGGCAGGTTTGTAGAAGCCAAGAAAGTCGTTCTCCCAGAGGTGGGAGCGAAGAAACCTATCTCCCGTTCCATTCTGCTGCACAGCTTCAGGATATCTAGGGTAAATTATATAGACTCAAAATATGCTGAAAGGATTTCTCACCAAAGAAATATTGCACAAGAGTCCATTCTAGTTTACTCAAATCTTCCAGTCTTTCCTTCCTCATTGAGAAGTAGTTGTGCAAGAAGTCATAGGCATCTTTTGTGCGTGCGTCTCTATTTAATACAAGGCCTCTATTGTATTGCTAATGAAGGAAATCAACATGTTCAAACGTTTGAAAAACATCTTGCTGTTCGAAATTGGATAAAGCACATGATTCCACATCACAATATTTATTTCTTGTTACAATTATATTTTTATAAAACTACTACTGAAATTTGTGGTCTTGCCTATCTGGCTAAGAGATACATTGTTTTGAAGTATGGACTACTGAATTTTATGGACTGGTATGCTGAAGGTGTTCTCAATCGCCAAATTTGTTCAAACATAGACTGACCAAACATCATTATTTTACAAACATTACAAAAATTCATTTTTTAAAAATGAATTCTTAACCTGTAGGAGAGCAGGTCTGCTTGTTCATGTATGCCTTTAGAGCTCCACAATTAAAAGTTTGCAGCAACACCTAGAACAAATATCTAGAAGCCCTCTGCCTATCAACATTTGTCACATACAGTAGCTGTAAACAGGTATGGCTTGTTTTGAGAGCAGAACCAAGACCTGTGACAGACACTGGCAGCAAATAATACAAAATGACATGTGCCCAGGGTCTGGGTTAAACTTGACTTTGAGCAATAGGGGGTATAACATAAATTTGCCAGCCGACAAGACTTTGCATCTACCAGACTTACCTATGATATACAGTACATGTACATGTGTTAACAATCACACAATTAAAAGCAAACCAGAAATGGATTTTTCTTCTATTACGTAACTAATTATTATGTGTTGGAGATGGTAAGATAAATCAGAAAATCAAAATTGAATTCATCCATAAAATGCTTAATTCAATTTTTTTCATTTGGGGGGAATGCGGGGACAGAACAAAATTGTAGGAAGGGCATTTTGCCCCTTAGCAGCACCACAGTTCACAAAATGTTTACAAAATGTGTTTAATTGATAGAGATATGGAAAAAAAGAGTGAATCGGAATGGAGGGAAATTTGGTGATGATCACATGAAAGTGGATATTTCTCCTACTGTTTCATTTACCCACAAACTGCGTTTGCACCATTATATACATAATTGTCAGCCATAAATATACAAGATGAAAAATATCTGTGATATATTCCAACACATTTTCAAACGTGAAGTATTTTACCTTTATTTGAAGCAACAAAAATTTAAGATTACTAAAACATTTAATTTCCTACCTTTAATACCATGTTTTAGCCTGACAAAAGTCAAAACTGGATCACCCTACAAAATAAACAATTAATGGATACAGATGGAAGTGTGAATTCCACACAATTGTAATAAGTTACAGTAGTTTACTTGATGCTCTCTTACCAAGAGGTCATCAATGCACGCAGTCACATCCCTTAGCTTCTCCCCTGCCACTTTTGGAAGCTTTGGCACCTCATTTTTCAGGGACACCAGCCAGCTTTCATAAATCTGAGTGTCTTTGGCTCCGTCTGTTGACACGTCAATTTTTGGAGGAGCAACTTCATCTAAAAAAATTGTGAGAAAAAAAATGTGTGTTTGATCTAAGCAAAATTTTAATCATCTTCAACTGCATCTTATACTTGGTATGCTTTCATTTTACAAAACTGTTGGAAGTGTTTTGCTTTTCCTTGAAGAAAAATGAATAACCCATAGTGTAGCAATCTCCCAAAACAAATAGCAAAAAGAACATTAAAAGCGCAAGGGAAATTATGCAGAGAGGGATGGCGAGGTCAAAGGTTACAATCACAGGTCAATCTTCATACATCTCTTTTGCTTTTAATTTCATCTACTTGATTTAGGGATTATTGTACTTTGGAGTGCAAGAGGAGTGCAACATGCTGGCATATGTTCCATACATACCCAATTGCTCTTGCAGTATTTTTTCTATTGTCTCCATAATCTTTTGAATGATATCCTTGAATGGGTCTTCTCTGCGAGGATCAACGATAACCGGTCGCACTGAAATGATAAAGGCACAGGGTCTCTCTCTATATATGACCAATGATAAAGGCACAGGGTCTCTCTCTATATATGACCAATGATAAAGGCACAGGGTCTCTCTCTATATATGACCAATGATAAAGGCATAGGGTCTCTCAATATAACCAATGATAAAGGCACAGGGTCTCTCTCTATATATGACCAATGATAAAGGCACAGGGTCTCTCTATATGACCAATGATAAAGGCACAGGGTCTCTCTCTATATATGACCTATGATAAAGGCACAGGGTCTCTCTCTATATATGACCAATGATAAAGGCACAGGGTCTCTCTCTATATATGACCAATGATAAAGGCACAGGGTCTCTCTATATGACCAATGATAGAGGCACAGGGTCTCTCTCTATATATAACCAATGATAAAGGCACAGGGTCTCTCTCTATATATGACCTATGATAAAGGCACAGGGTCTCTCTCTATATATGACCAATGATAAAGGCACAGGGTCTTTCTATATAACCAATGATAAAGGCACAGGGTCTCTCTCTATATATTACCTATGATAAAGGCACAGGGTCTCTCTCTATATATGACCAATGATAGAGGCACAGGGTCTCTCTATATAACCAATGATAAAGGAACAGGGTCTCTCTCTATATATTACCTATGATAAAGGCACAGGGTCTCTCTCTATATATGACCAATGATAGAGGCACAGGGTCTCTCTCTCTCTCTCTATATATATATATATATTTATATGACCAATGATAAAGGCACAGGGTCTCTCTCTATATATGACCAATGATAAAGGCACAGGGTCTCTCTCTATATATATATATATATATTTATATGACCAATGATAAAGGCACAGGGTCTCTCTCTATATATGACCAATAATAGAGGCACAGGGTCTCTCTCTATATATGACCAATAATAGAGGCACAGGGTCTCTCTCTATATATGACCAATAATAGAGGCACAGGGTCTCTCTATATGACCAATGATAAAGGCACAGGGTCTTTCTATATATATGACCAATGATAAAGGCACAGGGTCTCTCTATATATATGACCAATAATAAAGGCACAGGGTCTCTCTCTATATATATATATATATATTTATATGACCAATGATAAAGGCACAGGGTCTTTTATATATATGACCAATGATAAAGGCACAGGGTCTTTCTATATATATGACCAATGATAAAGGCACAGGGTCTCTCTCTATATATGACCAATGATAAAGGCACAGGGTCTCTCTATATATATGACCAATGATAAAGGCACAGGGTCTCTCTCTATATATGACCAATGATAAAGGCACAGGGTCTCTCTATATGACCAATGATAAAGGCACAGGGTCTCTCTCTATATATGACCTATGATAAAGGCACAGGGTCTCTCTATATATATGACCAATGATAAAGGCACAGGGTCTCTCTCTATATATGACCAATGATAAAGGCACAGGGTCTCTCTATATGACCAATGATAGAGGCACAGGGTCTCTCTCTATATATAACCAATGATAAAGGCACAGGGTCTCTCTCTATATATGACCAATGATAAAGGCACAGGGTCTCTCTCTATATATGACCAATGATAAAGGCACAGGGTCTTTCTATATAACCAATGATAAAGGCACAGGTCTCTCTCTATATATTACTATGATAAAGGCACAGGGTCTCTCTATATATGACCAATGATAGAGGCACAGGGTCTCTATATAACCAATGATAAAGGAACAGGGTCTCTCTCTATATTACCTATGATAAAGGCACAGGGTCTCTCTATATATGACCAATGATAGAGGCACAGGGTCTCTCTCTCTCTATATATATATATATATGACCAATGATAAAGGCACAGGGTCTCTCTCTATATATGACCAATGATAAAGGCACAGGGTCTCTCTCTCTCTCTCTATATATATATATATATATATTTATATGACCCACAGGGTCTCTCTCTATATATGACCAATAATAGAGGCACAGGGTCTCTCTCTCTCTCTATATATATATATATATTTATATGACCAATGATAAAGGCACAGGGTCTCTCTCTATATATGACCAATAATAGAGGCACAGGGTCTCTCTCTCTCTATATATATATATATTTATATGACCAATGATAAAGGCACAGGGTCTTTCTATATATATGACCAATGATAAAGGCACAGGGTCTCTCTATATATATGACCAATGATAAAGGCACAGGGTCTCTCTCTCTATATATATATATATATTTATATGACCAATGATAAAGGCACAGGGTCTTTCTATATATATGACCAATGATAAAGGCACAGGGTCTTTCTATATATATGACCAATGATAAAGGCACAGGGTCTCTCTCTATATATGACCAATGATAAAGGCACAGGGTCTCTCTATATATATGACCAATGATAAAGGCACAGGGTCTCTCTCTCTATATATATATGACCAATGATAAAGGCACAGGGTCTTTCTATATATATGACCAATGATAAAGGCAAAGGGTCTCTCTATATATATGACCAATGACAAAGGCACAGGGTCTCTTTATACAAATGACCAATGATAAAGGCACAGGGTCTCTCTCTATATATATGACCAATGACAAAGGCACAGGGTCTCTATATATATATGACCAATGATAAAGGCACAGGGTCTCTCTATATATATGACCAATGATAAAGGCACAGGGTCTCTCTATATATATGACCAATGATAAAGGCACAGGGTCTTTCTATATATATGACCAATGATAAAGGCACAGGGTCTCTCTATATATATGACCAATGATAAAGGCACAGGGTCTTTCTATATATATGACCAATGATAAAGGCACAGGGTCTCTCTATATATATGACCAATGATAAAGGCACAGGGTCTCTCTATATATATGACCAATGATAAAGGCACAGGGTCTTTCTATATATATGACCAATGATAAAGGCACAGGGTCTCATGGGATCAGGGTCTTTCTATATATATGACCAATGATAAAGGCACAGGGTCTCTATATATATATGACCAATGATAAAGGCACAGGGTCTCTCTCTATATATGACCAATGATAAAGGCACAGGGTCTCTCTATATATATGACCAATGATAAAGGCACAGGGTCTCTCTATATATATGACCAATGATAAAGGCACAGGGTCTCTCTATATATATGACCAATGATAAAGGCACAGGGTCTCTCTATATATATGACCAATGATAAAGGCACAGGGTCTCTATATATATGACCAATGATAAAGGCACAGGGTCTCTCTATATATATGACCAATGATAAAGGCACAGGGTCTCTCTATATATATATGACCAATGATAAAGGCACAGGGTCTCTCTATATATATGACCAATGATAAAGGCACAGGGTCTCTCTATATATATGACCAATGATAAAGGCACAGGGTCTCTTTATACAAATGACCAATGATAAAGGCACAGGGTCTCTCTCTATGTATATGACCAATGATAAAGGCAAAGGGTCTCTCTATGTATATGACCAATGATAAAGGCACAGGGTCTCTTTATACAAATGACCAATGATAAAGGCACAGGGTCTCTCTCTATATATATGACCAATGATAAAGGCACAGGGTCTCTCTATGTATATAACCAATGATAAAGGCACAGGGTCTCTCTCTATATATGACCTATGATAAAGGCACAGGGTCTCTCTCTATATATGACCAATGATAAAGGCACAGGGTCTTTCTATATAACCAATGATAAAGGCACAGGGTCTCTCTCTATATATTACCTATGATAAAGGCACAGGGTCTCTCTATATATGACCAATGATAAGGCACAGGGTCTCTATATATAACCAATGATAAAGGAACAGGGTCTCTCTCTATATATTACCAATGATAAAGGCACAGGGTCTCTCTATATATGACCAATGATAGAGGCACAGGGTCTCTCTCTCTCTCTATATATATATATATTTATATGACCAATGATAAAGGCACAGGGTCTCTCTATATATGACCAATGATAAAGGCACAGGGTCTCTCTCTATATATATATATATATATATTTATATGACCAATGATAAAGGCACAGGGTCTCTATATATATGACCAATAATAGAGGCACAGGATCTCTCTCTATATATATATATATTTATATGACCAATGATAAAGGCACAGGGTCTCTCTCTATATATGACCAATGATAAAGGCACAGGGTCTCTATATATATATATATATTTATATGACCAATGATAAAGGCACAGGGTCTTTCTATATATATGACCAATGATAAAGGCACAGGGTCTCTATATATATGACCAATGATAAAGGCACAGGGTCTCTCTCTATATATATATATATATTTATATGACCAATGATAAAGGCAAAGGGTCTTTCTATATATATGACCAATGATAAAGGCACAGGGTCTTTTATACAAATGACCAATGATAAAGGCACAGGGTCTCTCTATATATGACCAATGATAAAGGCACAGGGTCTTCTATATATATGACCAATGATAAAGGCACAGGGTCTCTCTATATATATATGACCAATGATAAAGGCACAGGGTCTTTTATATATATGACCAATGATAAAGGCAAAGGGTCTCTCTATATATATGACCAATGATAAAGGCACAGGGTCTCTTTATACAAATGACCAATGATAAAGGCACAGGGTCTCTATATATATGACCAATGATAAAGGCACAGGGTCTCTTTATACAAAATGACCAATGATAAAGGCACAGGGTCTCTCTATGACCAATATATGACCAATGATAAATGGCACAGGGTCTTTCTATATATATGACCAATGATAAAGGCAAAGGGTCTCTATATATATGACCAATGATAAAGGCACAGGGTCTTTCTATATATATGACCAATGATAAAGGCACAGGGTCTCTATATATATGACCAATGATAAAGGCACAGGGTCTCTCTCTATATATGACCAATGATAAAGGCACAGGGTCTCTCTATATATATGACCAATGATAAAGGCACAGGGTCTCTTTATACAAATGACCAATGATAAAGGCACAGGGTCTCTCTATATATATGACCAATGATAAAGGCACAGGGTCTCTCTATATATATGACCAATGATAAAGGCAAAGGGTCTCTCTATATATATGACCAATGATAAAGGCACAGGGTCTCTTTATACAAATGACCAATGATAAAGGCACAGGATCTCTCTATATATATGACCAATGATAAAGGCACAGGGTCTCTTTATATATATGACCAATGATAAAGGCAAAGGGTCTCTCTATATATATGACCAATGATAAAGGCACAGGGTCTCTTTATATATATGACCAATGATAAAGGCAAAGGGTCTCTCTATATATATGACCAATGATAAAGGCACAGGGTCTCTTTATACAAATGACCAATGATAAAGGCACAGGGTCTCTCTATATATATGACCAATGATAAAGGCACAGGGTCTTTCTATATATATGACCAATGATAAAGGCAAAGGGTCTCTCTATATATATGACCAATGATAAAGGCACAGGGTCTTTCTATATATATGACCAATGATAAAGGCACAGGGTCTCTATATGACCAATGATAAAGGCACAGGGTCTCTATATATATGACCAATGATAAAGGCACAGGGTCTCTATATATATGACCAATGATAAAGGCACAGGGTCTCTCTATATATGACCAATAATAAAGGCACAGGGTCTCTCTCTATATATGACCAATGATAAAGGCACAGGGTCTCTCTATATATATGACCAATGATAAAGGCACAGGGTCTCTCTCTATATATGACCAATGATAAAGGCACAGGGTCTCTCTATATATTTATGACCAATGATAAAGGCACAAGGGTCTCTCTCTATATATCTCAACATAATTTAGGGAAAATTCTCTCAGTATATTTCATCATTGCTTAAAAAGACCTTGTTTAGGCCTTTCTGATAAGCAAATGATACGTGATTTTTTTGTATTTTGCAGGCTGCTGTTAGTAACATGTTAGAAATAATGTTAATTCAAAATATACTGTAACTTGATTGTTCATTTTCTCCAAAATGGTGACATACGATATCCTTGTACGATATCCTTGACAATTAACATATTCTACAAAAGAATTTTTAATGTGGTTGTCATGAATATTTACGGTGTTTTTATGGGTATCATTTGGAAGGCCGTGATAAAGCCACACACATTTAACCAGCGATACCCAATCCATTCAAATGTTGAATGGTCTCAATGGAAGACATGAAGAGGTCCCGAGTCATTGAGGAGATATCAATGGAGCTGGGTTTGAACCTTTTCTACTATGGGGATTTTCATCAGGTCTTCTAAAATCCTGCATGGTACAAACATATACTTACTCTCTTCTGGTATGTTGAGATGCTTTCAGATCTTTAATATTTCTCTGAATGGTGGTTAATGCTAATGCATCCAAATTTGCACAAATCTGTAAATTATGATCCATGGCCTTTGAAAGGGTTTTTGCATTGCCTGTTCCAACAGATGCTGTCAATCCAATGACCTATGGAACATAAATAACACAAAAAATGAAGAAGAAAATAAAGTTTCCCTCTGTCCTTATATGTGAAGGTAAAATGTAACAATATAAGAATTTGTATCATTAAATTTGTGAGCAAAGGGTTGATTCAATATTGTTGGTCTGTACATAGTAAGTTTGTTTGTTTGTTTGTTGATGTTTAACAGCACCACGACAGTCAGAGTCAAATGTGCCAAGAGGGTCTTAGAAAACTAAGGTCCAAGAGTTAGAACGGTATGAATAATAAAGATGCGAATAGAGGCAAGAAAAGGGAAGGAGGAATAGGATGGTAGGATAGAAAAGGAAGGGAGTGTGGGTAAGGGTTAGATCAGGTGGAATAAGTTGCTATTGCGGAGGAAGGTGATGATGTCAGAGAAGGGATTGTTCTTGAAGAGATCAGAAATGGAAGTGCAGGAGGAGAGGAGAAATCTGAAGTTCCGGAATAAGGGACAGGTTAAGAGGATATGCTTGATCGAGAAATCAGTGCTGCAAGTAGGGCAGAGAGGTGTAGGAGAGCTGGAAAGGAGGAAGGAGTGGGTGAGAAAGGAGTGGCCAAGGAGGATGCTAATGACAACAGCATCCTCCCTACAATTGTGACTTTGCAGAGGAAGGGTTGGTCCCGACTTTGGGATTGATAGTGTAAAGTTTATCACTGGTTTCAAGATTCCAGAAGTTTTGCCAGGTCTTCCTTACAGTAGGTAGCTGGCGATGGTGAAGCGGAATTTAGAGCGTAATATAAGGCTAGATGAAATGTGGTTTGACAGAGCATTGTTGGTGACTCCAACATGACTGGGGATCCAAAAAAGATAATTTTCTTCCCTAAGGAAGAGAGAGTGTGGAGCTTGTTTAGGATTTGTAAGATTAGTGAATTAGACCAGAGTATGTTGAGGATGCCAGTAAGAACTGATTTTGTGTCAGACAAGATGACAAAGTGGGGGCAGAAGGAGAGTTCTGCAAAGTATAGAGCTAGGAGGATAGCCTTTGCTCCAGCAGAGTAGATGGAGGCACCATCGGGTAACCTGGAAGAAAGGGTGAGGCTGGGACAGGCAGCGGCGGCTGCAGGGAGCCTTCCCGAGTGGAGCTGTCGGTGAAGAGGAAGGAGTAGTAGTGGAAGTGTCTACTGAGTTGGCAGCATTTGGAGCAAAAGAAGGTTGGGTTGTGAAGAGCCTTCGTGTAGGAGGAAAGGCCAAGGAAAACTTGGGGAGGAGGGATAACCCAGGTGGGAGTGGGAGGGATAGTGAGCCTGGCTATCGAAAAAATTGTTGATGTTGGCTTTAGGAAAATGAGAATGCATCCGGATTCCGAAAGGTGGGGGGATGCGTTTGTTGAGAGTGAAGAGGTTGATGAAGGAAGGAGAGTGGGTGGAGTGGAAACATGGGTTCTGTGGGTCAGTGAGAATGTGGAGAGCAAAGAAGAGACCAGACCTGGCACACGTGAGGTGAAGGGGGTTTCGTTGGCCTCAACGTAAAGACTGGTGAATTGGGTGGTGTGGGTGGCACCAAGATAGAGCCTTTAGACGGTGTTTTCAATGACCTTCATGTGCTACAAGTAAAGTATGTACTTCAAGGAAAGTAACGTATTGATATTTCATTTAGAGCAAATAGTATCTCCTCCTGCATTCTAAATATGTAACTTATACATGTGAGGTACGAAAACTACAACTTTTTTTCAGAAAAGCAATTTCAGTTCAAGTGGAAAACTTATAATTTGCAGTCCTTATACCTACCTGTGGCATTTGCCTATCTCTCATCTCGGCAGCAGTCCTTATACCTACCTGTGGCATTTGCCGGTCTCTTATCTCGGCAGCAGTCTTTATACCTACCTGTGGCACTTGCCGGTCTCTTATCTTGGCAGCAGTCCTTATACCTACCTGTGGCACTTGCCGGTCTATCTTGGCAGCTTTAATCTCTTTCTTCTCAGATCTATATATTCGCATTATGTTGTTGAATGGATGTCCTTTCTGCAAGAAAAACAACAATTCAAACAATATTTTTGAATAAACACTTGAGAAATCTGTTATAGCAATTATTTTTTGACCTCAGATTCCTGCAAGTTATTATGTTCACAATTTTACTGAGAAGCAGCAGAAGTTAAGGGAAAGAGTGATGATTAGAATAGGCACATTCTGATTGACCAGAATGAATGCAGTGTGCCTATGGAAAAGAAATTTTGAAATTATACAGGTGTCACCCATAACTAGCAGAATAGTCATACAATTTTAATTTCCTCCTCCACCACCACCCATCTTTGTCCTCTTTAACAGATTAAACATTCAATGGGTCTTATTACATACCTGGCAATTATGGCATTCATCAAACACAAGAAGAGTGAAGTCAGTTACTTGGACGGTCTCTTGCAAATCTTTCATTCCATTCAAGAGCACCTGAGCAGTAAGCACGAGGATGTCTGCCTTGGGGAGGATGTACTTCAACGGAGCATCCAGACTTTCTCCGTGCATGCTTGAACTGTGACATCTGACTGCTTTGACAGAAGTTCATCAAATTTCTTGGACTGCTGATTTGCAAGCACTTTCTGTCAAATCAAAGTTTGTTTAGCAAAGATAAATTAAGTGGAAATTAACTTTTTCGTGCATAAAAAAACAAGAAAAAACATGGAAAAGATACAACACTTTTGGTTTGGTTGATGACATTTAAACAAACACATTTCAAGGTCTTTTCAAAATAAAGCCAGTGAAGAAGTGCCACAGAATCAAGCAGAAAAGCTAAAATTCTATGATTCTAGCACTAGCAAATATAAAGGGAACAATGGCATGTCCTCCCCCCCCCCCCCACCCCTCCCCACCTCCTCATAGGTGAAATGTGCAAAATGAAAAACTAACACTTCACAATTTGTGGTCATTAGCATAAACATATTGCCATTATTATGTTCAGAATTTTGACTGAAAGCAAACATGATTGTTATAAAGACCTTTCTCCGTCTTAAGCCCATATACATCTACAGGTACCTGCTCCCCTCCTGATGATTTAATCTTCTAAAGGCAGATCTATTGCAACTCTCCCTATGGAGAGTACTAGATTGGCTAGTGTATGTCAGCTATTATGGAGAGTACTAGATTGGCTAGTGTATGTCAGCTATTGTATAATATGGAGAGTACTAGATTGGCTAGTGTATGTCAGCTATTGTATGATATGGGGAGTACTAGATTGGCTAGTGTATGTCAGCTATTGTATAATATAAAGAATACTAGATTGGCTAGTGTATGTCAGCTATTGTATAATATGGAGAGTACTAGATTGGCTAGTGTATGTCAGCTATTGTATAATATGGAGGGTACTAGATTGGCTAGTGTATATCAGCTATTGTATAATATGGAGAGTGCTAAATTGGCTAGTGTATGTCAGCTATTGTATAATATGGAAAGTACTAGATTGGCTAGTGTATGTCAGCTATTGTATAATATGGAGTGCTAGATTGGCTGGTGTATGTCAGCTATTGTATAATATGGAAAGTACTAGATTGGCTAGTGTATGTCAGCTATTGTATAATATGGAGTGCTAGATTGGCTGGTGTATGTCAGCTATTGTATAATATGGAGAGTAATAGATTGGCTAGTGTATGTCAGCTATTGTATAATATGGAGAGTACTAGATTGGCTAATGTATGTCAGCTATTGTATAATATGGAGAGTACTAGATTGGCTAGTATATGTCAGCTATTGTATAATATGGAGAGTAATAGATTGGCTAGTGTATGTCAGCTATTGTATAATATGGAGAGTACTAGATTGGCTAATGTATGTCAGCTATTGTATAATATGAAGAATACTAGATTGGCTAGTGTATGTCAGCTATTGTATAATATGGAGAATACTGGATTGGCTGCATGGTGTATGTCAGATATTGTATACTATAAAGAATACTAGATTGGCTAGTGTATGTCAGCTATTGTATAATATATATAGAGAGCACTAGATTGGCTAGTGTATGTCAGCTATTGTATAATATGGAGAGCATTAGATTGGCTAGTATGTCAGCTATTGTATAATGTGGAGAGTACTAGTTTGGCTAGTGTATGTCAGCTATTGTATAATATGGAGAGCATTAGATTGGCTAGTGTATGTCAGCTATTGTATGATATGGGGAGTACTAGATTGGCTAGTGTATGTCAGCTATTGTATAATATGAAGAATACTAGATTGGCTAGTGTATGTCAGCTATTGTATAATATGGAGAGTACTAGATTGGCTAGTGTATATCAGCTATTGTATAATATGGAGAGTGCTAAATTGGCTAGTGTATGTCAGCTATTGTATAATATGGAAAGTACTAGATTGGCTAGTGTATGTCAGCTATTGTATAATATGGAGTGCTAGATTGGCTGGTGTATGTCAGCTATTGTATAATATGGAAAGTACTAGATTGGCTAGTGTATGTCAGCTATTGTATAATATGGAGTGCTAGATTGGCTGGTGTATGTCAGCTATTGTATAATATGGAGAGTAATAGATTGGCTAGTGTATGTCAGCTATTGTATAATATGGAGAGTACTAGATTGGCTAATGTATGTCAGCTATTGTATAATATGGAGAGTACTAGATTGGCTAGTATATGTCAGCTATTGTATAATATGGAGAGTAATAGATTGGCTAGTGTATGTCAGCTATTGTATAATATGGAGAGTACTAGATTGGCTAATGTATGTCAGCTATTGTATAATATGGAGAGTACTAGATTGGCTAGTATATGTCAGCTATTGTATAATATGAAGAATACTAGATTGGCTAGTGTATGTCAGCTATTGTATAATATGGAGAATACTGGATTGGCTGCATGGTGTATGTCAGATATTGTATACTATAAAGAATACTAGATTGGCTAGTGTATGTCAGCTATTGTATAATATATATAGAGAGCACTAGATTGGCTAGTGTATGTCAGTTATTGTATGATATGGAGATTACTAGTTTGGCTAGTATATGCTATTGTATAATATGGAGAACACTATATTGGCTAAGGTCAGCTATTGTATACTATGAAGAGTACTAGAATGGTTAGTGTATGTCAGCTATTGTATAATATGGAGAGTACAAGATTGGCTAGTTCATATAAGCTATTGTATGATATGGAGAGTACTAAATTGGCTAGTGTAAATCAGCTATTTCATAATATGGAGAGCATTAGATTGGCTAGTGTATGTCAGCTATTGTATGATATGGAGAGCACTAGATTGGCTAGTATATGTCAGCTATTGTATGATATGGAGAACACTATATTGGCTAATGTCAGCTATTGTATACTATGAAGAGTACTAGATTGGCTAGTGTATGTCAGCTATTGTATGATATGGGGAGTACTAGATTGGCTAGTGTATGTCAGCTATTGTATAATATGGAAAGTACTAGATTGGCTAGTGTATGTCAGCTATTGTATAATATGGAGTGCTAGATTGGCTGGTGTATGTCAGCTATTGTATAATATGGAAAGTACTAGATTGGCTAGTGTATGTCAGCTATTGTATAATATGGAGTGCTAGATTGGCTGGTGTATGTCAGCTATTGTATAATATGGAGAGTAATAGATTGGCTAGTGTATGTCAGCTATTGTATAATATGGAGAGTACTAGATTGGCTAATGTATGTCAGCTATTGTATAATATGGAGAGTACTAGATTGGCTAGTATATGTCAGCTATTGTATAATATGGAGAGTAATAGATTGGCTAGTGTATGTCAGCTATTGTATAATATGGAGAGTACTAGATTGGCTAATGTATGTCAGCTATTGTATAATATGGAGAGTACTAGATTGGCTAGTATATGTCAGCTATTGTATAATATGAAGAATACTAGATTGGCTAGTGTATGTCAGCTATTGTATAATATGGAGAATACTGGATTGGCTGCATGGTGTATGTCAGATATTGTATACTATAAAGAATACTAGATTGGCTAGTGTATGTCAGCTATTGTATAATATATATAGAGAGCACTAGATTGGCTAGTGTATGTCAGTTATTGTATGATATGGAGATTACTAGTTTGGCTAGTATATGCTATTGTATAATATGGAGAACACTATATTGGCTAAGGTCAGCTATTGTATACTATGAAGAGTACTAGAATGGTTAGTGTATGTCAGCTATTGTATAATATGGAGAGTACAAGATTGGCTAGTTCATATCGGCGATTGTATGATATGGAGAGTACTAAATTGGCTAGTGTAAATCAGCTATTTCATAATATGGAGAGCATTAGATTGGCTAGTGTATGTCAGCTATTGTATGATATGGAGAGCACTAGATTGGCTAGTATATGTCAGCTATTGTATGATATGGAGAACACTATATTGGCTAATGTCAGCTATTGTATACTATGAAGAGTACTAGATTGGCTAGTGTATGTCAGCTATTGTATGATATGGGGAGTACTAGATTGGCTAGTGTATGTCAGCTATTGTATGATATGGAGAGTACTAGATTGGCTAGTGTATGTCAGCTATTGTATAATATGGGGAGTACTAGATTGGCTAGTGTATGTCAGCTATTGTATAATATGGGGAGTACTAGATTGGCTACTGTATGTCAGCTATTGTGTAATATGGAGAGCACTAGATTGGCTAGTGTATGTCAGCTATTGTATAATATGGAGAGCATTAGATTGGCTAGTATGTCAGCTATTGTATAATGTGGAGAGTACTAGTTTGGCTAGTGTATGTCAGCTAGTGTATAATATGGAGAGTACTAATTGGCTGGTGTATGTCAGCTATTGTATAATAAGGAGAGTACTAGATTGGCTAGTGTATGTCAGCTATTGTATAATATGGAGAGTACTAGATTGGCTAGTGTATGTCAGCTATTGTATAATATGGAGAATACTAGATTGGCTAGTGTATGTCAGCTATTGTATAATATGGAGAGCACTAGATTGGCTAGTGTATGTCAGCTATTGTATAATATGGAAATTACTAGATTGGCTAGTATATGCTATTGTATAATATGGAGAACACTAGATTGGCTAGTGTATGTCAGCTATTGTATGATATGGAGAGCACTAGATTGGCTAGTATATGTCAGCTATTGTATATTATGGAGAGCACTAATATGGCTAGCTAGTGTATGTCAGCTATTGTACAATATGGAGAGTACTAGATTGGCTAGTTTAAATCGGCGATTGTATGATATGGAGAGTACTAAATTGGCTAGTGTAAATCAGCTATTTTATAATATGGAGAGCCCTAGATTGGCTAGTGTATGTCAGCTATTGTATGATATGGAGAGTACTAGACTGGCTAGTGTATGTCAACTATTGTATAATATAAAGAGTACTAGATTGGCTACTGTATGTCAGCTATTGTATAAAATGGAGAGCACAAGACTAGTGTATGTCAGCTATTGTATAAAATGGAGAGTACTAGATTGGCTAGTGTATGTCAGTTGTTGTATAATATGGGGAGTACTAGATTGGCTAGTGTATGTCAGCTATTGCATAATATGAAGAGCACTAGATTGGCTAGTGTATGTCAGTTGTTGTATAATATGGAGAGTACTAGATTGGCTAGTGCATGTCAGCTATTGTATGATATGGGGGTACTAGATTGGCTAGTGTATGTCAGCTATTGTATAATATGAAGAATACAAGATTGGCTAGTGTATGTCAGCTATTGTATATTATGTAAAGTACTAGATTGGCTAGTGTATGTCAGCTATTGTATGATATGGGAGTACTAGACTGGCTAGTGTATGTCAGCTATTATATGATATGATGTCAGCTATTGTATAATATGCAGAGAGTACTATTGGTTAGTGTATGTCAGCTATTGTATAATATGGAGAGAACTAGATGACTAGTGTATGTCAGTTGTTGTATAATATGGAGAGTACTAGATTGGCTAGTGTATGTCAGCTATTGTATAATATGGAGAGTAATAGATTGGCTAGTGTATGTCAGCTATTGTATAATATGGAGAGCACTAGATTGGCTAGGGTATGTCAGCTATTGTATAATATGGAGAGCACTAGTGTATGTCAGCTATTGTATAATATGGAGAGCACTAGTGTATGTCAGCTATTGTATAAAATGGAGAGTACTAGATTGGCTAGTGTATGTCAGCTATTGTATATAAAGAGTACTAGATTGGCTAGTGTATGTCAGCTATTGTATAATATGAAGAGCACTAGATCGACTAGTGTATGTCAGTTGTTGTATAATATGGAGAGTACTAGATTGGCTAGTGTATGTCAGCTATTGTATGATATGGGGAGTACTAGATTGGCTAGTGTATGTTAGCTATTGTATAATATGAAGAATACTAGATTGGCTAGTGTATGTCAGCTATTGTATAATATGGAGAGTACTAGATTGGCTAGTGTATGTCAGTTATTGTATAATATGGAGGGTACTAGATTGGCTAGTGTATGTCAGCTATTGTATACTATGAAGAGTACTAGAATGGCTAGCTAGTGTATGTCAGCTATTGTATATTATGTAAAGTACTAGATTGGCTACTGTATGTCAGCTATTGTGTAATATGGAGAGCACTAGATTGGCTAGTTTAAATCGGCGATTGTACGATATGGAGAGCACTAGTGTATGTCAGCTATTGTATAATATGCAGAGCACTAGTGTATGTCAGCTATTGTGTAATATGGAAAGAACTAGATTGGTTAGTGTCTGTCAGCTATTGTATAATATGGAGAGCACTAGAATGGCCAGTGTATGTCAGCTATTGTATAATATGGAGAACACTAGATTGGCTAGTGTATGTCAGCTATTGCATAATATGGAGAGTAATAGATTGGCTAGTGTATGTCAGCTATTGTATAATATGGAGAGCACTAGATTGGCTAGGGTATGTCAGCTATTGTATAATATGGAGAGCACTAGTGTATGTCAGCTATTGTATAATATGGAGAGCACTAGTGTATGTCAGCTATTGTATAAAATGGAGAGTACTAGATTGGCTAGTGTATGTCAGCTATTGTATATAAAGAGTACTAGATTGGCTAGTGTATGTCAACTATTGTATAATATGAAGAGCACTAGATCGACTAGTGTATGTCAGTTGTTGTATAATATGGAGAGTACTAGATTGGCTAGTGTATGTCAGCTATTGTATGATATGGGGAGTACTAGATTGGCTAGTGTATGTTAGCTATTGTATAATATGGAGAGTACTAGATCGACTAGTGTATGTCAGTTGTTGTATAATATAGAGAGTACTAGATTGGCTAGTGTATGTCAGCTATTGTATAATATGAAGAATACTAGATTGGCTAGTGTATGTCAGCTATTGTATAATATGGAGAGCACTAGTGTATGTCAGCTATTGTATAATATGGAGAGCACTAGTGTATGTAAGCTATTGTATAAAATGGAGAGCACTAGTGTATGTCAGCTATTGTATAAAATGGAGAGTACTAGATTGGCTAGTATGTCAGCTATTGTATATAAAAAGTACTAGATTGGCTAGTGTATGTCAGCTATTGTATATAAAGAGTACTAGATTGGCTAGTGTATGTAAGCTATTGTATAAAATGGAGAGCACTAGTGTATGTCAGCTATTGTATAAAATGGAGAGTACTAGATCGACTAGTGTATGTCAGTTGTTGTATAATATGGAGAGTACTAGATTGGCTGGTGTATGTCAGCTATTGCATAATATGGAGAGCACTAGATCGACTAGTGTATGTCAGTTGTTGTATAATATGGAGAGTACTAGATTGGCTAGTGCATGTCAGCTATTGTATGATATGGGGAGTACTAGATTGGCTAGTGTATGTCAGCTATTGTATAATATGAAGAATACAAGATTGGCTAGTGTATGTCAGCTATTGTATAATATGGAGAGTACTAGATTGGCTAGTGTATGTCAGCTATTGTATGATATGGGGAGTACTAGACTGGCTAGTGTATGTCAGCTATTGTATGATATGGGGAGTACTATTGGCTCGTGTATGGCAGCTATTGTATAATATGGAGAGAACTAGATCGACTAGTGTATGTCAGTTGTTGTATAATATGGAGAGTACTAGATTGGCTAGTGTATGTCAGCTATTGTATAATATGGAGAGTAATAGATTGGCTAGTGTATGTCAGCTATTGTATAATATGGAGAGCACTAGATTGGCTAGGGTATGTCAGCTATTGTATAATATGGAGAGCACTAGTGTATGTCAGCTATTGTATAATATGGAGAGCACTAGTGTATGTCAGCTATTGTATAAAATGGAGAGTACTAGATTGGCTAGTGTATGTCAGCTATTGTATATAAAGAGTACTAGATTGGCTAGTGTATGTCAGCTATTGTATAATATGAAGAGCACTAGATCGACTAGTGTATGTCAGTTGTTGTATAATATGGAGAGTACTAGATTGGCTAGTGTATGTCAGCTATTGTATGATATGGGGAGTACTAGATTGGCTAGTGTATGTTAGCTATTGTATAATATGAAGAATACTAGATTGGCTAGTGTATGTCAGCTATTGTATAATATGGAGAGTACTAGATTGGCTAGTGTATGTCAGTTATTGTATAATATGGAGGGTACTAGATTGGCTAGTGTATGTCAGCTATTGTATACTATGAAGAGTACTAGAATGGCTAGCTAGTGTATGTCAGCTATTGTATATTATGTAAAGTACTAGATTGGCTACTGTATGTCAGCTATTGTGTAATATGGAGAGCACTAGATTGGCTAGTTTAAATCGGCGATTGTACGATATGGAGAGCACTAGTGTATGTCAGCTATTGTATAATATGCAGAGCACTAGTGTATGTCAGCTATTGTGTAATATGGAAAGAACTAGATTGGTTAGTGTCTGTCAGCTATTGTATAATATGGAGAGCACTAGAATGGCCAGTGTATGTCAGCTATTGTATAATATGGAGAACACTAGATTGGCTAGTGTATGTCAGCTATTGCATAATATGGAGAGTAATAGATTGGCTAGTGTATGTCAGCTATTGTATAATATGGAGAGCACTAGATTGGCTAGGGTATGTCAGCTATTGTATAATATGGAGAGCACTAGTGTATGTCAGCTATTGTATAATATGGAGAGCACTAGTGTATGTCAGCTATTGTATAAAATGGAGAGTACTAGATTGGCTAGTGTATGTCAGCTATTGTATATAAAGAGTACTAGATTGGCTAGTGTATGTCAACTATTGTATAATATGAAGAGCACTAGATCGACTAGTGTATGGAGAACACAGATTGTTGTATATTGCATAATATGGAGAGTACTAGATTGGCTAGTGTATGTCAGCTATTGTATGATATGGGAGTACTAGGTATGAGCTATTGTATAAAATGGAGAGTACTAGATTGGCTAGTGTATGTTAGCTATTGTATAATATGTTGAGAGTACTAGATGGCTAGTGTACTAGTGTATGTCAGTTGTTGTATAATATAGAGAGTACTAGATTGGCTAGTGTATGTCAGCTATTGTATAATATGAAGAATACTAGATTGGCTAGTGTATGTCAGCTATTGTATAATATGGAGAGCACTAGTGTATGTCAGCTATTGTATAATATGGAGAGCACTAGTGTATGTAAGCTATTGTATAAAATGGAGAGCACTAGTGTATGTCAGCTATTGTATAAAATGGAGAGTACTAGATTGGCTAGTATGTCAGCTATTGTATATAAAAAGTACTAGATTGGCTAGTGTATGTCAGCTATTGTATATAAAGAGTACTAGATTGGCTAGTGTATGTAAGCTATTGTATAAAATGGAGAGCACTAGTGTATGTCAGCTATTGTATAAAATGGAGAGTACTAGATCGACTAGTGTATGTCAGTTGTTGTATAATATGGAGAGTACTAGATTGGCTGGTGTATGTCAGCTATTGCATAATATGGAGAGCACTAGATCGACTAGTGTATGTCAGTTGTTGTATAATATGGAGAGTACTAGATTGGCTAGTGCATGTCAGCTATTGTATGATATGGGGAGTACTAGATTGGCTAGTGTATGTCAGCTATTGTATAATATGAAGAATACAAGATTGGCTAGTGTATGTCAGCTATTGTATAATATGGAGAGTACTAGATTGGCTAGTGTATGTCAGCTATTGTATGATATGGGGAGTACTAGACTGGCTAGTGTATGTCAGCTATTGTATGATATGGGGAGTACTATTGGCTCGTGTATGTCAGCTATTGTATAATATGGAGAGAACTAGATCGACTAGTGTATGTCAGTTGTTGTATAATATGGAGAGTACTAGATTGGCTAGTGTATGTCAGCTATTGTATAATATGGAGAGTACTAGATTGGCTAGTGTATGTCAGCTATTGTATGATATGGGGAGTACTAGATTGGCTAGTGTATGTCAGCTATTGTATAATATGAAGAATACTAGATTGGCTAGTGTATGTCAGCTATTGTATAATATGGAGAGTACTAGATTGGCTAGTGTATGTCAACTATTGTATAATATGGAGGGTACTAGATTGGCTAGTGTATGTCAGCTATTATATAAAATAGAGAGTACTAGATTAGCTAGTGTATGTCAGCTATTGTATAAACAGTTTTTAGTAAGACTTCTGAAATTTCCTTGATCACTCACTTTTTCCTCTTAGCTGATCTAACCACACATAGTGACCATCTCATCACAGGTCAAGGGTATTTATTTGTTACTTACTGTGTGTACAATGAATGCCACTTTGTATGGTTGTCCTGCCTCCTTGAATATCTGTATATGTTCTTGGATAATAAATGCAGCCACATGGGTTTTTCCAGATCCTGTGGGTGCCACTATGACTGTGTTTTTACCCTTCAAGGCAAACTCGGTCAATTCAATCTGGTACTCCCTCATATTGGAAGCCAAATCAAAATCTGTCTCTTTGTTCTTGTGTTCCTTCTCTGCAGGAAAGCAAACATTTGACCAGAATATAAATCTTTGGTATGTGAAGTATAACACGCTTTGATAAAGCAATCTGTTGCATTAAAACTAATGGGGAAATTATAATCAAAAACTGGAATCAAGTGTAACCTTTTCAACATTTATGGGTACGAAAGTTAGTTTGTTTGTTTGTACATGATCCTCCCTTACGGGAACTCGTAAGTTACATGGAGCATAGATGCCAAGCTATAGCCTGCGTAGCAGATGCCAGTCTCATGCGACCAGGACGGAAGTGGATGAACACCGAGTTTTCACCCTACTCTTTTCGAGAAGTGTTCAGAGAACCAGGTAGGGTGTGACTGTCCTACTATTGGGACCGATAGCTTAACGTTCCCTCTGAAGAACAGCGAGCACTATTCAACCATTGCCACATTTCTCAACAGCTGAATGAGGAGCAGGAGCTGCAAACGACGTACTTTCGCTTTAATGATCGGCGTACCTGTCTGCATATTCGTATTTGGAGGACACAAAACTTTTTTAAACTAGATGTCAAAACAATGAATATGTTAATTGGATCTGGACAAAAATTTGCAAAATTTACAATGCCAGATATTGTCATTGGTGATTCTAATATCAAATCTTGCTTTCAAGCACGTAACCTAGGTGTCATCTTTGGTTCAACCATGAGTATAAACTCTCATATTTCACGGGTTACCCGAACTGCTGCTTTTCATCTTCGAAACATTGGTAAAATAAGGAAATATCTTGACTCTACTGCTACTGTTCAAATCATACATTCCTTTGTAACTTCACGTCTGGATATAGGAAATTCTCTACTGTATGGTCTTCCTCAAAAACAAATTCACCGTCTTCAACTGATTCAAAAGTCTGCTGCACGCCTTGTAACGCTCTCAAAGAAATCTTGTCACATTACTCCAATCCTAAAAGACTTGCATTGGCTCCCTGTGTCATATAGGATAATATATAAAATACTGCTTATTGTTCACAAATCGTTGATTGGGTGTGCTCCAAATTTGATCTCTGACCTTTTAAAATCATATATTCCTACTCGTGCTCTTCGATCCAGTGACAAATTACTTTAATGAGAACAAAAATCTAACCACTCATGGGGTGATAGGTCTTTTGGTATAGCTGCACCACGGTTGTGGAATCAATTACCCCTTCATGTCAGATCATCCAATTCTCTTGCAATTTTTAAAACAAATCTAAAAAAAAACTCATGTCCAAAGCTTTTAATCAATATTGTTTTGTGTATACATGTGTGGGTGTATGTGCGTGTGTAGGCCCCTATGTACGTTTTTGTTCATTTTTGTATTGTTATTTCTTTATATTTTTCACATTGTACAGCGCCTTGAGCACCTTCTGGGTGGATACGTGCGCATTATAAATCTTATTTATCATTATTATTATCATAGCTGTGGAAAAACTGGTTAGAGGCTTGAACTGGGTACCCCCAGCATCTCAGTCATGTGCTCTACCAACTGAGCTACCTGACTCCTTAATTACTTGAATGATCCCTTTAAAGATAACTAAATTTTCATGCTACAGGTTATGATCCATTTGAGACAATTAAGCAAAATAATTTATACACAGACAATAGTGTAATAACAATAATCTGTTACAGACAATAGGGTAATGTAATACAGATGTCACAGACAATAGGGGTAATACAGAAGTCACAGAAAATGGGTAATACAGATGTCACAGACAATAGGGGTAATACAGAAGTCACAGAAAATGGGTAATACATATGTCACAGACAAAAGGGGAAATACAGATGTCATAGACAATAGGGAAATACAGATGTCACAGACAATAGGGGTAATACAGATGTCATAGACAATAGGGAAATACAGATGTCACAGACAATAGGGGTAATACAGATGTCATAGACAATAGGGGTAATACAGATGTCATAGACAATAGGGAAATACAGATGTCACAGACAATAGGGGTAATACAGATGTCATAGACAATAGGGAATTACAGATGTTACAGACAGGGGTAATACAGATGTCATAGACAATAGGGAAATACAGATGTCACAGACAATAGGGGTAATACAGATGTCATAGACAATAGGGAATTACAGATGTTACAGACAATAGGGGTAATACAGATGTCATAGACAATAGGGAAATACAGATGTCACAGACAATAGGGGTAATACAGATGTCATAGACAATAGGGAATTACAGATGTTACAGACAATAGGGGTAATACAGATGTCATAGACAATAGGGAAATACAGATGTCACAGACAATAGGGGTAATACAGATGTCACAGACAATAGGGGTAATACAGATGTCATAGACAATAGGGAAATACAGATGTCACAGACAATAGGGGTAATGCAGATGTCACAGACAATAGGGGTACATTAGCTGGTCCTGTCATTATAGAAATAAACACTTAGACCCGATGTCAAACTTAAGCAGATCGGGCCAGACATTTCCCTATCATTTTTCTATATCTTTTTCCTTGCCCACTTGTCCAAAGATAATTGCACATAGTAAATACAGTTCATAAAAGTTCACACAATAGTTGTAACTAGTTCTGGCAATAAGGGAACCATTGTTTTCTTTGATAACCCTAACTGACCTTTTAGTTTAACAAGGTGTTTCATTACATGCATGCCATATGAACTGTCAATCATTTAACAAGAGGTTTACTTTAGGGAGGATAATTGGTTATATTAGTCACAATATTTAGGTTTGTGGTTTGGACTGGCTGAAACAGAATTTTTAGGAGAGCCACAGCTAATGGTACTGATGTCACAGACAATAGGGGTAGTACTGATGCTACAGACAATAGGGTAATACAGATGTCACAGACAATTGGGGTAATACAGATGTCACAAACAATAGGGGTAATACAGGTGTCACAGGTAATATGGTTAATATAGATGTCACAGACAATAGGAATAATATGGATGACACAGACAATATTGAAATGCAGATATCAGATATTAGGGGTAATGCAGATTTCTACAGACATTAAGGGGTAATGCAGATGTCACAAGCATTAAGTATAATGCAGATGTCACAGACATTAGGTAGAATGCAGATGTCACAGACAATATGGTACTGCAGATGGCACAGGAATCAGAGGTAATGCAGATACCACTGATATTAGGGGAAATACAGATGTCACAGATATCAAGTATAACACATAATTTCACAGACATTAGGGGTATATCACATATACTAGGGGTTATGCAGATCTCAGACATTAATATGTTATGTAGATGTAACAAATATTAGGTAATGCAGAGGGCACAGACACTATGGTAATGTAGATATGTCACATACACTAGGGGTAATGTAGATGCCACAGACATTAAGAGTAATGTAGATGTCACATACAGTAGGGGTAATATAGATGTCACAGACATAAGGGGTAATATAGATGTCACAGACATAAATAGATCATGCATATGTAACACACACTAGGGTTATGCAGATGTCATAGACATGAGAAGTATTGCAGACATCACATACATTATAGTTAAGCAGATGTCATAGAAATCATGGGTTATGCAGATGCAACAGACACTAGAGGTAATGCAAATCTTATAGACATAAGGGGTACTGCAAATGTCACAGACATTAGGGTTATGTAAATGTCACAGACATTAGGGTTATGTAAATGTCACAGACATTAGGGTTATGCAAATGTCACAGACATTAGGGTTATGCAAATGTCACAGACATTAGCAGCTATGCAGAAATCACAAACATTAGGGTAATGCAAATATCACAGAAATTAGGTAATATAGATGTCACAGACACTGGGTATGCAGATGTCACAGACACTGGGTATGTATATGTCACAGACATGAGTAATGCAAATATAACATACATTACGGTTTAATGCAGAGCTCACAGACATTACAGGTAATGCAACATACATTACAGTATAATGCAGAGCTCACAGACATCAGGGTTTATGCAAATCATTAGGGTTATGCAGACATCACAGACATTAGGTAATGCAGATGTTACAGACATTCGGGGAATGCAGATGTCACAAAACTTACTGGTAATGCAGATATTACATACATTACAGTATAATGCAGAGCTCACGGACATCAGGGGTTATGCAAATTTCAGTCCTTACGGTTATGCAGACATTAGGTTATGCAGATGCCACAGACATTAGGTAATGCAGATGCCACAGACATTAGGTAATGCAGATGTCACAGACATTGGGTAATGCAGATGCCACAGACATTAGGTAATGCAGATGCCACAGACATTAGGAAATGCACATGCCACAGACATTAGGTAATGCACATGCCACAGACATTAGGTAATGCACATGCCACAGACATTAGGTAATGCAGATGCCACAGGTATTAGGTAATGCAGATGCCACAGACATTAGGTAATGCAGATGCCACAGACATTAGGTAATGCACATGCCACAGACATTAGGTAATGCAGATGCCACAGACATTAGGTAATGTAGATGCCACAGACATCAGGTAATGCAGATGCCACAGACATTAGGTAATACAGATGCCACAGACATTAGGCCCGGGAATGCAGATGTCACCAAAATTACTGGTAATGCAGATATCGCATACATTACAGTAATGCAGATGTCACAGACATCAGGGATAATGCAGATGGATATCACAGCCTTTAGGGGTCAATCAGATAGTACTGACATTAGAGGCAATGCAGCTGTCAGACATTTAATTGATGTTTAAATCATACTACATATAAAACATACCAACTTTAGATCTCCACCATTCTCACCTTTAATCATGTGTATACTATTGCTATAAAGTGGTATCAGACAAAGAGAAATTCTGATTCCCACGGAATTATTAACTTGCGTATTGTTTTAATAGATCAAAACTAGGTTATTTAAATAAAGACCTTTGTTCTCTGCCAATTTTTCCCAGAGACAGTGCAGCTCCTTAATCTTATTAGAATCAGTTCGCTGATTGGATTAAAGTTGAGCACGCTTATGTTGATTAGCTAGGTATGTCTTATTCTGACTGGCTGAACCCAAACCCTCACTTGGCCTGGGCTTGCAGAAATTTGCAAAAGCGAGGAATGTATAACGCACACCGACCTGAGAGAGTTTGCTTAAGGAGGCAATAAGAGTAGGACGTCAGAATGGTGACTTCGAAAATCTGGAGATATTCGTTCTTTAAGCTTAAGAGGGACTTTGAAAATTTTTAAGACAGGAACACTTTTTTTGAACAGGGAAAGGCAAAATATACAGTAGCTTGAATTAGGACTGACAAAGAATATAGACCTTGTTGACTGTGCGATTATCACCAGTTTAGCGAAACTTTATTATATACTTTGTTACATATATATATATCAACAAGTGATATATCTTGACGAAACAGATATTTTTGTGAACTATCAAGAGATTAAAAATGTTGTACCAACCATTTTAACAGAATTCAACAGGATTATTTATTTCATCTGGAGGAATTAATGTAGGATCGCTAATATATCATTTGTGCGAATAACTTCAGTTTTGATCATTTCTCTGAGTGATTAAAAATTTAGCGAGGTTGGGCGAGTTTTGTCCATCCTTTGATACAGAAAAGAAACAAATTCGATCCTAACTCTCAATACATTATAGCCTGTCATGTATTAGCTATTTGCCAATCATCAAAACGACAAAGGACAACAAAAAAACAAAGAAGCACCGGCTTAAAAAATCTTATTGTAAAATTTGTTCATATTGTATGAAGAAAAATACAATCTTTACTTCTACTTTCATGATTTGTAATTAAAAAAAAGTTATTTTGATAAAAAAAAAAAAAAAATACACTCATACTGTATGAGGTAAAACAAGGATGCTTTATTAATACAAACTGTAATGTACAGTACAAATTGATTCACTTTCAATTTATTCTATCGGAAAATAATACATTTTTTTTGCAAATCTTTATTTAAATAAAAGTAAAAATAATACATGTACATCTATATTTTAAATTATTTTACCCTTTAACTGTATAAACCACCAACTGTATAAACCACCAACTGTATAAACCACCAAAGTTCAACTTGTTTTGTTTGTTTTCTCTCTCCCAAACCAAAAAAGTACTTACTTTACAATTTCTTAATAGCGTAACACAATAAGAACATGAGCCCATTAATGTGTTAGGTTTATGATGACTTTATTTAAAAGTAAAATATTTTATCATTTGTTTGACGTGAATAGAAAATCTAGAAGAATCCTCTCCTAGCCAATACATTAACTGAATTCAGATTTCTAACTTGTGGTTTCAATTTTATTAATACAACACTAGATAATGAAAATACAGAATGTCAAATTATTACCAAAAACAAATATCAAAGAATTATTGATGAACTAAATATTAAGTGGAATGTGTTTCTAGGTCCACGAGTACATTTTTGTATGTCCAGCTTAGAATGTTAACATTTCACAACAGCGCCAATACATTAGCATTCTCTCATTAATTCTTGCATTTTAAAATTAAAATCTTTTCATTTCTAATATTCAATTAATTATACTATTTTTTTAAATCATAATTAAAGAATTTCTTTATGAAAATAACAATTACAGAGTTTAATAATCTCTCAATATGATAATCCTACTGTTTTACTTATAAACTGATACACATGTTACATGTTTTCTTGAAAATATTAAACCTGTTAGATGATAATATTGATAATTAGATGATGAACCAGTTTGTTTGTTAAAAGATTTATCCTGCTATGTTTCCTTTATTATGATAAATCTGTTTTTAATCGTTCACTTATGATGCTAGGGACTTAAATAGATGAAATTCAGTGAAAAAAATACCACAAAATATTGTAAAAATGAACAAAAAATAGACGTTTTAATGATGTATGTGGCTTATGATACTGAAGCCTACGATGAGCAGTACAAAACTAGAGATAAAATAAATTATTATCCAACTTCGAGGACATTTATGCCCTTTCTGCTACATAAGTCTATTACTAAAAGGATTAGTTCTATGGTCAAGAGGGTGTTCAATGAAACAAAACGGTAAAGAAGCTACTTCAGTATTATATTCTATAAAGGAGATAATCAGGCTTAAAGTTTAGTTTCACTTGCATAAAAATGACTGGAGACTAAAGTAATGATGATGCACTCATCATCACTTTCTTAACACTTGTTAATTTTTATGCTGATTGAATGTTTTTTTCATCATTTTTTTATGTGGTAAATTCAAATTACCATACTGGATTCTATCATATTACTACTAATCCTCAACTATCCAAAGGTTTATAGCCACAAAATCACAGGAATAATATTATATTATAGAACACATAAAGACTGATAGAAATGTGGAAGATGCAACTAGTCTTATTTCAGTCATTTCTACAAAAATGAGAGAACTTTAGACTTGAATGTCTCCTCAATGGAATTAGATATTGAAGTAGTTTCTTGACCATTTTGTTTCCTTTGAAGTCTTCTTTGATAAAAGATGTACTTGTTTGACCTCTGAACTAATCCTCAAATAATATTTTCAAGATGAAATCAAGGTCTGAATAGATTTATTGTTTTCCATAGTAAGGACAATTTCGATGGAAAGGGCTTTTGTGATTCCTTGATCCACATTTGTAGCATTTGCCACTTGTCGATCTTGGTTTGTGAGTGGTTGTACCATCCTCTTGTGATTGGTGGGCCAAGGATTTTGATTTAAGTAGGCTGCAACAAAGGAGAATAAAGAATCATTAAATGACATGAAAATTTCTTTAAAAAAACAAAATTTACTTGACAAAAATGATATTAGAAAAGAAATTCAAAAAGGTAAAAAGTTTTACATGTTTAAGGGTGTAGACAAAGCAAGAGATTACAATTAATGAGCGTACATCATATTTTCCACAATTTGTATTGCACACACGTTACAATATGTGAAGTGCTAATTTTAAAGTATAATCATGTGGTCTTTGTCAAAGACTTGGACATACTGCTTCATTGATAGAAGAGTTCTAAGTGTAAGTAATAATTATGAATGCATTGTCAATCCCTAAACTGATTTTAGTGGAAGTTAAGCTGTTTTTTAATTGATTTTGAATCTACTCAGCTCGCTTTGTCTCTACATGTCTATAGATATCTAGATACTGTACTTCTTTTGCTCAAGGCCTCTGTATGTACGTATGTACTATTTTTCTAATTAATAAGACCGAGGACATGTTAGCATTTTACATGTAAACAAATATATATTTTAATTGCACATAACCCATATATATATTATGAAATTGACATGTGGTAGCTAGCTGTTGATGTCGATCTGCTTCCATTTGTTTCACCATTAATTTTCTGACACAGAAAATAATGGCAATGAAAAAGAAGCAGAAAGAAGGGACATTACAATAGGTCAAACTTACTTTTTGCGCTGTAATTCCTTTTCTTTGACCCTTGGTAGAGTCTGTTTCGGTTCATCAAAAAATACTTGATTGACCTTTGCTGCTGTGGTTGTATTTTCTTGCTGTTCTGATTGGCCCTACAAAAAAATTCATGCAAAGAATTGTTTTACTTTCATTCTGTTTCACTTTGAAAATAAAATTACATGTATTTCAGACAGATGCATCACGAGCATTGACAGACTGGGAGAGGGGGGATGTCAAATAAATTTGCTAAATTTTTTTCTTCAAAATGCCCGAATTTTAGGTAACATGGATTTCACATATATAATAATATTTGTAGTACAAGTTATGTATTTTGAAGATTCCGGAACAGGGCATGAGGAGCAGGGCTAAAGACTCTTTTTTCTGTATTTACTTATTTTATTTATTATTTTTTTGTTTTTGCTTTTCAAAATTTGCAGTCAAGATTTTGAAATGAAATTTAAGATCATGATTCGAATAAAAATAAATGGCATGGGGCATATCCAGAGGGGGCAAGGTATTCACCCTCCTTCCTGGCAAGGTGCCCTTGTAAGTTATTGCGCTGTGCCCAATTTCCCCCACCTTCATTCATCCCATGCTCACCAAATAAAAACATATTTTAGGTCTATAGAATTTGATATCCCTAATGAACATTCTGACCACAAAAATTGATTAATATGTGATTCTCCCTTCAATTTGAGCTAATCAAAAGCCAAAAGATTCCGGAGCTTTGCCCGTGCATGGACCCCTCGTGGGCAGTTGAGTATCCAGCTTTCGGTGCCAGAGGGGAAAGTGCCCAAAAATATTTCTGCATCATCTGAATTCTGGCTAAACAGCTGAATGAAAAATGATACTGATTAAGCTGTGGAACAACTAAACAAAGTGACTCACTACCAATTTGATATAATGGACTATTTTTAACAAAATTAGACGATTGTTTGATTTAGGCCACTTTAAATCAAATTTGGGACATTTTAATCTAAATTTCTGCAGTTTTCAACCAAATCTGGGCAATTTTGAACCAAATTTTGGCAATCTACAACCAAATTTAGGCAATTTTTAATAAATCTGAGTGATTTTCAACCTAATTTTGACTATCAAAAAAATTGGGTGAGGTTAACCAAAAAGGGCATTTTTATCAAATTTGGGCTATCTTTTAACCAAAATTGGGCAATTTAAAACCAAATTATAGTGATTTTTTAAAACATGAAATGCATTTCTTTATAGAGTTATGTATAGAAATTTGTCCTACTTGAATATTTTTACCACATAGTTTACTTACGGAATTCCGCAAAGGAAGGGTACACAATTAACCCAATTTTAACAGTTTAAGCACATTTGGGGAATTTTAAACAATATATGGTTGATTTGTAATCGAATTTGGGCAAATTGTAACCCAATTTGACTGATTTTTAACCAAATTTGGACAATTTTTGTATCAAACTTTGGCCAATCTTTAAGCCAATTTGGGCAACTTTTAATCAAATTTGGGTGATTTCGAATTGAATTTGCGCATTACTTATCAAAATGTGGACAAATTTTAACCCAATTTAGGCATTTTTTAACCAAATTTAGGCATTTCCTAACAAAATTGGGTCAATTTATAGCAAATTTGAGGCATCTTTAACCAAATTTGGGCTATTTCTAACCATATTTTGACTATTTCTAATCAAAATTTGGACACTTTTAAACCAAATTTGGTCAATCGATATTCATACCTAAATATGATCAGATGGTAAAAAATATTTTTTCTTCTTCATGAGGAATTTTACAATATCGGGATGATATTTTACTTATGAATTTCACGGTAGCTTGACCTGGAAAGAGATGGCTCGACCGGGGGGGGAGGGGAGGATGGGGAGGAGGAGGATGGGGAGGGGAAGGGGGTGGGTGGGCCTGATGAACTTCCACAGCTATTAAAAACTGGTCTTCCAAGCCTTTTTTATGAAACCACAATTCAACATGAACACCCCTCAAAGTTTTAGTCGCAAATCATCTGCATGCATAGGCCTCATTCAGTACAATCTCATCCTCACTTTGCTTGAGTGCACTTTTTACACAAAAGCTCCACGTATGCAGTAGGATAAGTTGATAAGCGGTCAATTAAACACTGTGGCTTTGTGTGTGACCTGTCACTGTAGCAGTTGTGGTTTTGTGTTACTGACTTTGCTTGAGTGCAGTTTTACACAAAAGCTCCATGTATGCAGTGGGTTAAGTTGATAAGTGGTCAATTCATATAACACTGTGGCTTTGTGTCTGGCCTGCCACTGGAGCAGTTGTGGTTTTGTGTTACTGATTTAAGAAAAGGATATTGCATATCGGGGTTGGAAATATAATCTCCGGATCAAAATGTAGAAAACAGTCGGACTTGTGGGGTATAAGCGATAGCATGATAAGTTCGTAATGGGGGGACAAGGGAAAAGTTTCCCCCCCCCCTCCCTTCATACGCCATTAAGAGAGGGGTATGACCCATGCTGGCCATTGGTTATGGATCTGGCTTATAATTTTAAACCCAGCATTTTTTTGTTGATATCTCTGAAATTTTGTTATAAACAATATCGATCGATCTGGGAAAAATGGCTCTTTAAATTTCATGCTGTGTATGTGTGGTTTTGCCAAGGATCTTGAAGACTATTACGACCAAATAAGCTGTGCCCCTAATGTAGACCTAAAAGTTGCTGTGCCCCAGCGGAACAAAGTCAAATGTAATTTTCATAAAGCAGAAATTTGTACCTAAATTTTCCAAATATTTAGCCCAAAATAGTAGATTTTTGACCAACTTTTGAAGAAATGTCTGTAATTTGTGGCAAATGAACCAATTGGTATAATTTTTTTTGAAATTTTATAAATAATCCAAAAAACTAACCAATTTTCTTGAAAAATCAAGCAGATATTTTTTTTATTTACATTACTTTTCGAAATTTTTTAATTAATAACATTTTTCGGAATAGATCAAAAATTTGATATCATGACTTCAAACTTCCGAATCTGATTCAGAAACAGAAGAAATCAAGAACACGAATGGGAAAAATTGAAAAATTTTATTAACTAATTTAGAGAAATCGGGAAATTTTAGATCCGGATTCGGAAAATCAAGTGTTTTTAAGACCATGATTCGGAAAAATCGGGAAGTTTGATAACATTTTTCGGAAGATCAGGAAATTTCAGGTGTTGTCTCAGAAAAATGGGAATATACGATTCAGGAAGAAAATTTCATTGCTAACTGGAAAAAATAGAGCTGTGCTACAGCTCTTTCATAATCCACACATTTTGCCTGAATTTTTAGATCGGTTTGCTCAAACTTTTTCTCATTCTCAAATATTTTTCATATTTTTCTGATTTCAGACATTGAAATCTTTGTCGCTTTAATGCCACGTACAACCTGATAACTTCTACTTTTATTCCAGTTACAATCTGCTACAGTACCATAATAGAAGAAGTTCTTACCTTGCTTTGTAAAAATAGCCAGCTTGGTAATCCACATTGCGTCAATATTCCTGAAAGCTTTGCTGTGTCAGCTACATGCCTTTTTTGAAGGAAACCAAACTGCTGTTGTACAATGTTCAGCTGAAGTTTAAGCCATCTTTGCACTGGATCTATTTGAGCATGGGCATAATGAGGATACTGTACATCGGCAAAAACAGAACCTGAGAACCCAACAGTTCTGAAATGTTTGATGGCACGCTCAGCCACATCCATGCATTCAAGTCTGTAAGCAACAGTATGGAGAGGACATATAGCCTTAACAGAGTAAGCCATTCCTGGGCTTCCAGGCAAGCCCATTCCTTCTACAGAAGATGGGTGTCTCACGCTGTCACTCTCCCTCAATGAATAAAACTCACAAAATCCTTCCTCTAATTTCTCAATATTTAATTTCTGGTGTTGAACAAAAGATTTCATAGCATCAATATATGACATAGGATCATAAGATTCCACACACAGTAAAGTGTAAGAGAAATCTTGAAGAGCAAGATGAATGAATTTTTCATCCATACATCCACATGTAATTCTATGTCGCCCAGGCCCATGACATATGCATTTAATATCCTGCATCTGAGGAAACTTTCTGGACCATTTCTTGCTTAAGCTCGATGAGAAACACTTCATACCTCTCAATGCCTGTAACTGTGTTTTATGATATTTATTCAGCTTCCAGATACATTCCATCAGTTGCCTATCCAGTGATGACATGAAAACTTCTTCAGTGGCTTCAACATTAAAACTCTCATTAAAAATGATTCCATTATACTTCAGATTGTCTACCCCTTTCTTAATCATAGTTAAAGCTTCCTCCTGTTTAAATTTTGTCCAAGCATTTTTATCAAATATCTGTTGAGGATGAAGAAAGTGTTGACACTCAAGAGCAATTATACCACAACTCTCTGTGTCCTGGATTACATAAACAGCATCAGCACCGTACACTCCCTGCGTAAACCAACATGCATTAATGAGTGGTTTTAAGTTTTTTCCATTGAGTATTTCTATCCACAAACCAATGATGCTTTGTAACACAGTTGCTACCTTGTCACTTGTATCATGAATCATGGTCTGAAAGTCAACAGCAGAGAGAACGTCCATTCTGAGCAGGTCATGAAAGAGCATTTGATATTCTGCAAATGTCTGGCCGGCTAAAACTGAAGCAGCACAGAAATCCTTGCTTGTTCTTGAACCATGAATCAACAGGGATGGCATGGAATCTTTGACAGAGCTTGGACTAACTGATCTTAACTCATCCCAAAGGTGTTCACCTCCACGTTGAGAAACAGATGAATCTGAAACACCAGCTGACATCATGACACTGACTTCTTCATTGAGTAGAAGGTCGTTGTTCTCTTTATTCTCTAGCCTACATGTACAAAGTGCAACAATTAAGACATGAACTTTCTTCCATCATGTTTTTTATCAATCGTTTGTATGGTTTGCTCCCAAAATCATTATAAAAGGTTATAGTCAAATCATGATCACTTTGTTCTACAGTATGCAATATTTTATATCTCTTTTTTATTCCCTTTTTGAGGTGATAACAAACCATTTCTCTCTTCCAGAAACTTTTCATTAACCCCTCAAATGGTATGGTATGTTGCTTGACAGTTCTTTACATTAAAATACCCTCAGGGCATTTGCTCAAACTCAACCCCCTCCCCCTTACTTAGTGTTAGAGTTACTACTGTTTTTAGTGCCATATCATTATTATATCAGGGTAATTTATTCAGAAACAAAAATAATTCAAGCTAATGAAAATTACGGAAACATTGAAGTCAAAGATGATGCTCTCCTTAACAACAATCTACAGAATAATACTGGACAGATATATAGATGCAATCTCTATAACAAAAGTGAAAACTGAAAGTAAAACCAAGTGCTCCAGGTCACCTAGACAGAAACAGAACTCATCAAAGAGCAGGTTTGTTTGCTACAATTTTGAATTTAAACTTGAAAGACAGTCCCCCAATGGCGAATAATGTGAAACTATATTCAAGGCTCAAACTGTGAGAGGTTTCAATTGATGCCCAAAACTCAACTTTCAAGGGTAAAAGTCTGTTTTGTTTATATAATTTGCAAGTTGAAGATATTTAGTTCATAAATTATGTTTGATGGCATCATTTTAGTGTGTTCATTTTCTGGTTAAAGCAGTTTGATATTATGTTTTTTTTCTTTTGTGGAAACGTGGCTTAAAAAATATGAAAGTCTATTTTTAACAGGCTTTAGGTGTTTTGAGAAAAATAGATGTCGACGTCATTTAGTTGACCTGCCCTAATGACTTAGCAGTGTTCATCAAGAACAAATTAACCTATGACATCAAAGAACTGTATCCAAGCAATTCTGAAAATATCTTATGGCTACATCTACGTCATAATTCTTCTCAGCAAAATGACAATGTTGTTTTTGGAGAGGTTTTATGAAGTACCAGCTAACTCGAGATCTGCTGATGAACCCACATTTGATACCCTCGAAAGACCTATTTCTTACCTTAAACCACGATTTCCATTGTGTAAACTTTTTCTAATTGAGGATTTCAATGGTAGGACAGGAACTTTAAAGGATTATATTGAAGATGATGAGATTATTCCCACTTTGGAAGAAAAAAGATGTCACAGTGCAGATGAAAATGGTATAGATACACCTTGGCTCTCCCAAGACAAAGTAATAAATGCAGCTGGGCGAAAATTAATTGATTTGAGTCAACACTGTGATTTGTGTAGAAGATCCGGAAATCTGGAAATAAGTGGCAATTTTACATTTATTGGCGGCCAGGGATCAAGTGTTGTAGATTATGTCCTAGCCAAACAAGAAGATGTAAGGACTGTACAGACTTAAGCATCGTATCTAGAGTTGAGTCGTATCACTTACCCATTGACTTTAAACTGAACTATTGTATTATTTACAAAGGGTCTTTTCCCTCTCAGATGAAAATCAAGTGTTATTGTGCCTATTTCTAAACGTGAAAGTGTTGGTTATACTAATAATTACTGTGATATTAGCTTGATATCAATTATATCCAAGTATCTTGATCTTGGTGGGAAAAGAGGGTGTTTTTACACTGCATTTATTAACTTTCGTAAAGCTTTTGATTCGGCAGACGGGCAGACAATGCTGCAGACGCTTTATAGTAAAGGCTTATGTGGTAATCTATTTGATGTTCTTGTGTCTTTGTTTGAGGGCTTACAGTAATTGTTAATATTTTCATTTCTTTCCATGCCAGAAAGATGTACAGCAAGGGTCCGGACGACGACGAGTGAACACACAATTACAATGATGGGCTTGTCACCTGCGTATTCGGTTATGATAGTAACAATGCTATCACGAACGCTTAATACGATGTACGGACAGACATAAAATCGACAACCAAGTCAATGTCCACAGCCTTTAATAACCAGTTGTGGTGCACTGGCGTGTCTACCCAACCCAGGCTTAAACCCAGGGCCTTGTGGTCTGTAGACATGTATGATAACCGCTACACCACAGTAGGTAGACACAGCAAGGGTTACCATTGTCACCACTTTTATTCAATCTATTTCTAGATGATATTAATGATGAAATGACCCAACTTGGTTTTCATGGGTTCAAGTGGGAATGTAACGCTCACACATCTTGTGTACGCGGATCATTTGGAATGTAACGCTCACACATCTTGTGTACGCGGATCATTTGGAATGTAACGCTCACACATCTTGTGTACCAGGATCATTTGGAATGTAACGCTCACATATCTTGTGTACGCGGATCATTTGGAATGTAACGCTCACACCTTGTATGTACGTGGAACATTTGGAATGTAATGCTCACACATCTTATGTACAAGGATCATTTGGAATGAAACGCTCACACATCTTGTGTACGCGGATCATTTGGAATGTAACGCTCACACATCTTGTGTACGTGGATCATTTGGAATGTAACGCTCACACATCTTGTGTACGTGGATCATTTGGAATGTTACGCTCACACATCTTATGTACGAGAATCATTTGGAATGTAACGTTCGCACATCTTGTGTACGCGGATCATTTGGAATGTAACGCTCACACATCTTGTGTACACGGATTATTTGGAATGTAACGCTCACACGTCTTGTATACGAGGATCATTTGGAATGTAACGCTCACACATCTTGTGTATGCGGATCATTTGGAATGTAACGCTTACACATCTTGTGTACGCGATCATTTGGAATGTAACGCTCACACATCTTGTGTATGCAGATCATTTGGAATGTAACGCTCACACATCTTGTATACGAGGATCATTTGGAATATAACGCTCACACATCTTGTGTACGCGGATCATTTGGAATGTAACGCTTACACATCTTGTGTACGCAGATCATTTGGAATGTAACGCTCACACATCTTGTGTACGTGGATCATTTAGAATGTTACGCTCACACATCTTATGTACGAGAATCATTTGGAATGTAACGCTCGCACATGTTGTCAACGCGGATCATTTGGAATGTAACGCTCACACATCTTGTGTACGCGGATTATTTGGAATGTAACGCTCACACGTCTTGTGTACGAGGATCATTTGGAATGTAACTCTCACACATCTTGTGTATGCGGATCATTTGGAATGTAACGCTCACACATCTTGTGTACGCAATCATTTGGAATGTAACGCTCACACATCTTGTGTATGCGGATCATTTGGAATGTAACTCTCACACATCTTGTATACGAGGATCATTTGGAATGTAATGCTCACACATCTTGTGTACGCGGATCATTTGGAATGTAACGCTTACACATCTTGTGTACGCAGATCATTTGGAATGTAACGCTCACACATCTTGTGTACGCGGATCATTTGGATTGTAACGCTTACACATCTTGTGTACGCGGATCATTTGGAATGTAACGCTCACACATCTTGTGTACGCGGATCATTTGGAATGTAACGCTTACGCATCTTGTGTACGCGGATCATTTGGAATGTAATGCTCACACATCTTGTATACGCGGATCATTTAGTATTATTCAACTATTCTATTACAGGATTATTAAGGCTCTTGCAAGGTCTCACTTGCTTTTGTAATCCTCATTTTTACAAAAAAACGTTAATAAGTCTAAGGTCATTGTTTTCAAAAGGGTAGGAATTCTTAAAAGAAATGAGAAATGGCACTTTGGTGGTTGTTACTTATTACAAATATCTTGGTTTCGTTCTTTCTAATTCTGGTTCTTGGGCTCAAACGTGTAGTACATTAGCAAATCAAGGTACCAAAGCATTTTATTCTTTAATGAAATCTCTTTAAAATTTTGGTGATGTTCCCACTACAACTATGTTAAATCTATTTGACTACAAAATTCAACCTGTTCTCCATTATGGCTCTGAAATACAGGGGCCCGGGGAAGCTAGTGAGATAGAAAAAGTAAATGTTTTAAAGCTGCCTAATAGCGCAAGTAATTGTGCAGTGAGCAGAGAATTAGGGCTCCACATTCTTTTTGTAAATAGAGCCATGTCTTTTTCTATATATTGGTTGAGACTTCTTCGTTTACCTGGCAATCATTTTTGTTCTCTAGCTTACCAGGAGAAACCTTCTTTAGAAGAGAGAGGTTTCTGGACCTTGAAACTTTTCTCTGGGTTTTGGGGCAGCATGGTTGAACCAGGGGGTTGGAAGCGAAAGGGCTTTTACAATACTTTTTGAGCAAAGGCTTAAAGATATTTATGTTCAAAATTGTACTAGAGAAATAAATTCAAGTAGGAGATTAATAGTGTATCATACATTAAAGCTGATTTCATTGGTGAAAACTATTTAAGTTTTATTTCAGTTCATGAATATAAGCAAAGTCTTTGTGAATTTTGTTTGTCTAGCTATGATCTAAGAGTTGATACTGGGCGATGGAATAATACCCCATTTGAGGAAAAAGTTTGCGTTCTTTGTGATTTAGGTTTTGTCGAAGATGATTTCCATTTCATTCTTGTTTGTTCATTTTGTAAATATCATAGAAACAATTTTATAACAGCTTATTTCACAAGTTTCCCTGAAAGACAAGAAGTTTTCATTTTTAATGCAAAAAAAAAAAAAAATTATATCATTTTTAATAACTTAGGTAGATTTACATTCCTTCCCTTAGAAAAATATCAAGATTTGTTAAAAATATTTAATTTCGTGAATAAAACCGCAAGTTGTTACAGATTGAATTGTAGAAAATTTATATATAATGTTGTTGAGACATATTTATATTTGCTAATTTGCTAATTTGCAAAGTCTGTATTAATGATATGCATTGTGCTAAGGGCTAGTGGCATACAGTTATGTTGATGTAAAAAAATCATTGCATGCTTCAGGAGTACGCATATTAAATCAGCAATTCAATAGTAAATGTCAATATTCTCAAACTAAACACAAAATCCTCTTTCTATTCTAATACCTAAATAACCTAAAAAACAATAAAGTATAAAAAGAGTTGGACACAATCATATGGAAAGTGCAAAAATTCTTTAATTTTGACTTGTTATGAATAATTTTTTAATCAATTTTGAAACCTTGGTAGGGTGTTTAGGTACCGTTGTCTTTTAATTATCATAAGCGCTTTGATGTCAAAAAGGGTTTTGGGAAGTCGGGTACAGGGGAGGTTGAGGGCAAGCTTAGCGGCTGCATCAGCACTGTCATTGCCAGGGATGCCAACATGGCTGGGTATCCAGAAGGAAAAAAATACTTTTCCTGCAGAGGGTGGGAAAAAGGAGTTTATGGAGGAGGTGGAATGTGGGGTTATCGCATTTAAGATTGAGTAAAGAAGTAAGGAACAGCCTTACAGTCAAAGAAGATGGCAAGGTGCCTGGGCGGGAAGTACTCAATAAAGTTGAGGGTGAGGAGGATGGCTTTGGCCGAGAAGATGGACTAGTAGTCGGGAAGGCTGCCACTGAGGGTAATGTCTTGGATGACGGCAGCAGCAGCTGTGTTGTCACCTTCCTTTAAGCCATCAGTATAAATAGAGGTGTAGTTTGAGAGTTGGTCTTTGATTTGGTTGTGGAGGTTGATGAAGAGGTTAGGGTGGGTTTGGGTTTTGTGATGAGTGGAGAGTGGAGAGGCCCAAGTGGATAGAAGGTAAGGGGGTGGCTCAGGGAGGAAAAGTGGGCCAGGAGAATGTGCCAAGAGTGGCGGTGTTGATGACGAGATGCAGGAGGTCTTATTTGATGCATAAGCTGAAGGGAGGGGATAGGGTTTTAGTCCTATCAAAGAGGGTGGGGAAATTGGGTACTTAATGAGGTTGTAAACAGGGTTCTGGGTGTTGGTAAGGACTCTAAAAGCAGAGAAGAGGCTAAGCTTTTTACACCTTAGCAGAAAGGGGGGTTCGTTGGCTTCAGCATAAAGGCTGGTGATTGGTAGGTCCTGTAGGCAACCAGACAAAGCCCGAGGGCTTCATTTTGGAAGGTGTTAATGTGGTTGAGGTAAGAGTTGTGAGCGACACAGTAGACAATATTGCTGTAGTCAAGCTTGGCACAAATGGTGAGCCTGAAGATTTTGAGAAGAGCATGGCAGTTCGCACCACAAGTGGTGTTGGAGATGAGGCGGAGAATGTTAAGGGAGCTGTTGCATTTGTTTCAGGTTGGTGATTTGTTGATTGTAGGAGAGCTTGGGGTCTAGAGTTAAACCCAGGAACTTAGTGTGGTCAACTTTAGGGATGTGATTGCCATTGAACAAGAGGTTTATTTTGTGGCAAGTGTTGCCAATTTGAGTAATAAAGGTTGTGGCATTTATGAACAATAAACTTGAACTCCTTTTCTTTTTGTCATTTCTGCCAAGTGTCTGAATATAAGTCAGATAAACTAAGTTATGAAACTTATCACAGACTTTACAACATCATCTACTTCTAAAAAGCCTTTTGCTCTGTATGAATTGTCATTGGTTTACATAAGCAAATAGGGGCACAAGTCTTAATAAACTCCTTACCAGTTGGTTATCTCTTCTGCAGCTAACAATCTTCTTCTTCTCATTTGTTGCTGTGAACTGTTTCTGTCTTCTTTTAAGGCCACAGGATTCCTTGCTTGCCGCTCACACAAAGTGACGCTTAAATCTAGTTTTCCAATATAGAATTTCATAATTTATCCTCCGGGTATAATATTCTGCACAGCTAATTTTTCTTTTATTTATGATTAAATTCAAAACTGCCTAATACCACATATAATAAAACAAGTATGTATCTTTTTGGTAATATCATGTAATTACATTAGCTAAGCTAGAGAACTCGGTACTTAATGAAGCTGTGGTACAAACATTAATGATTTTGCTTAGAACCTACGATTCATCAACACTACTTTTCCATGGCGGTCCCACAATGCTCACAAATTAAGGGTCCTGCAATGGATCTCCTAATATCAAAACATTTTTTGAATAATCGGAAGTGCAAAAAGGAATTCACAGCCATTTGCATAGGAAGGAATACATCTCTAAAAGATACACTACAAGCTTCAAAAGATCCAAGTTGCTATTTTCTGGGACCGAAGAAGTAATAGTTCCTTCTTCGTTCCTTAATAGCTAACCTGACCTTGAACAGAGTAATGAGGAATCCCTGTTACATAAATGATATCAGGAAGATACAGCAATCAGCAAGAATCTAAGAATAGAAACAGAAAAAATGTGATATAACTGCAATAGTAAACTACTAATGGTTAAATTACCTTCCAAATCCTGTTTTTCATTGGTTTCAAAGGACCAGGAGTCTGCATCTGATGACCGTGCGTCCACATTTGCAGCTGCAAGTATACCATTAGTAACATCATGAATAATGATTTAAGAAAAAATAACATTCTTGTTTCTCCTTTTTTTGTTTTATACATTAATTTCTTGACCAATAAACATCAATAAGTTGCTGAGCATTTTAAATTATTTAACATTTACCATCACATATAAGAGAAATATGACTTCAAACTACAGTAAGCAAGAATGAAGTTAATATTCTTTTATTAATTATTCTACCCTGAATGGCATGAATAATCAACCAACATACAATGCACGTTAATCATCTGTATGCATGACAACGGATAAATCATTTATAACATCCCTACAATCAGATATGCAAATTAATTTCTCAGAAAGCTGTTTTTTACTGTACAGAAATAATCATTCTGCAAACCCTATGACTTCCTTTGGTGTAACTGCTATACAAAATTGAACTTTATCCACATTTGATCCCAATTTTCCTTGTTTAAACAAATAACTAGACTTCTGAAGCATATTTGCAGTCTTTCAGATGACTGTATAAACAAACAGCATCACTAAACTAATGCATGTGGCATGCACTTGTTTACACTGTGCTTCATGCAGCAAATCTGCAAACTAAGGAAGTCTGTCTACATGTTCCTTTAACAAGAGCTCCTTGCTTTTCCCCATTCCCTCTCTTTACAGAATATTCCTTTAACAACAGCTCCTTGCTTTTCACCATTCCCTCTCTTAACAGAATATTCCTTTAACAAGAGCTCCTTGCTTTTCCCCATTCCTTCTCTTTACATAATATTCCTTTAACAAGAGCTCCTTGCTTTTCACCATTCCCTCTCTTTACAGAATATTCCTTAAACAAGAGCTCCTTGCATTTCACTATTCCCTCTCTGTACAGAATATTCCTTTAAGAAGAGCTCCTTGCTTTTCACCATTCCCTCTCTTTACAGAATATTCCTTAAACAAGAGCTCCTTGCTTTTCACCATTCCCTCTCTGTACAGAATATTCCTTTAACAACAGCTCCTTACTTTTCCCCATTCCCTCTTTACAGAATATTCCTTAAACAAGAGCTCCTTGCTTTTCACTGTTCCCTCTCTGTACAGAATATTCCTTTAACAAGAGCTCCTTGCTTTTCACCATTCCCTCTTTACAGAATATTCCTTTAACAACAGCTATTTGCTTTTCACCATTCCCTCTCTTTACATAATATTCCTTTAACAAGAGCTCCTTGCTTTTCACCATTCCCTCTCTTTACAGAATATTCCTTCAACAACAGCTCCTTACTTTTCACCATTCCCTCTCTTTACATAATATTCCTTTAACAAGAGCTCCTTGCTTTTCACCATTCCCTCTCTGTACAGAATATTCCTTTAACAACAGCTCCTTACTTTTCACCATTCCCTCTCTTTACAGAATATTCCTTTAACAAGAGCTCCTTACTTTTCACCATTCCCTCTCTTTACAGAATATTCCTTCAACAACAGCTCCTTGCTTTTCACCATTCCCTCTCTTTACAGAATATTCCTTTAACAAGAGCTCCTTGCTTTTCCCCATTCCCTCTCTTTACAGAATATTCCATTAACAACCGCTTCTTGCTTTTCACCATTCCCTCTTAACAGAATATTCCCTCTCTTAACAGAATATTCCTTTAACAAGAGCTCCTTGCTTTTCCCCATTCCCTCTCTTTACAGAATATTCCTTTAACAACAGCTCCTTACTTTTCCCCATTCCCTCTCTTTACATAATATTCCTTTAACAAGAGCTCCTTGCTTTTCACCATTCCCTCTCTTTACATAATATTCCTTCAACAACAGCTTCTTGCTTTTCACCATTCCCTCTCTTTACATAATATTCCTTCAACAACAGCTTCTTGCTTTTCACCATTCCCTCTCTTTACATAATATTCCTTTAACAACAGCTTCTTGCTTTTCACCATTCCCTCTCTTTACAGAATATTCCTTTAACAAGAGCTCCTTGCTTTTCACCATTCCCTCTCTTTACAGAATATTCCTTTAACAACAGCTCCTTGCTTTTCACCATTCCCTCTCTTTACATAATATTCCTTCAACAACAGCTTCTTGCTTTTCACCATTCCCTCTCTTTACAGAATATTCCTTTGACAACAGCTCCTTGCTTTTCACCATTCCCTCTCTTTACATAATATTCCTTTAACAAGAGCTCCTTGCTTTTCCCCATTCCTTCTCTTTACATAATATTCCTTTAACAAGAGCTCCTTGCTTTTCACCATTCCCTCTCTTTACAGAATATTCCTTAAACAAGAGCTCCTTGCATTTCACTATTCCCTCTCTGTACAGAATATTCCTTTAACAAGAGCTCCTTGCTTTTCACCATTCCCTCTCTTTACATAATATTCCTTCAACAACAGCTTCTTGCTTTTCACCATTCCCTCTCTTTACATAATATTCCTTCAACAACAGCTTCTTGCTTTTCACCATTCCCTCTCTTTACAGAATATTCCTTCAACAACAGCTCCTTGCTTTTCACCATTCCCTCTCTTTACAGAATATTCCTTTAACAAGAGCTCCTTGCTTTTCCCCATTCCCTCTCTTTACAGAATATTCCATTAACAACCGCTTCTTGCTTTTCACCATTCCCTCTCTTAACAGAATATTCCTTTAACAAGAGCTCCTTGCTTTTCCCCATTCCCTCTCTTTACAGAATATTCCTTTAACAACAGCTCCTTACTTTTCCCCATTCCCTCTCTTTACATAATATTCCTTTAACAAGAGCTCCTTGCTTTTCACCATTCCCTCTCTTTACAGAATATTCCTTCAACAACAGCTTCTTGCTTTTCACCATTCCCTCTCTTTACATAATATTCCTTCAACAACAGCTTCTTGCTTTTCACCATTCCCTCTCTTTACAGAATATTCCATTAACAACAGCTTCTTGCTTTTCCCCATTCCCTCTCTTTACAGAATATTCCATTAACAACAGCTCCTTGCTTTTCACCATTCCCTCTCTTTACAGAATATTCCTTTAACAAGAGCTCCTTGCTTTTCCCCATTCCCTCTCTTTACAGACTATTCCATTAACAACAGCTTCTTGCTTTTCCCCATTCCCTCTCTTTACAGAATATTCCATTAACAACAGCTCCTTGCTTTTCACCATTCCCTCTCTTTACAGAATATTCCTTCAACAACAGCTTCTTGCTTTTCACCATTCCCTCTCTTTACATAATATTCCTTTAACAACAGCTTCTTGCTTTTCACCATTCCCTCTCTTTACATAATATTCCTTTAACAACAGCTCCTTCCTTTTCACCATTCCCTCTCTTTACATAATATTCCTTTAACAACAGCTTCTTGCATTTTCTTTACAGAATACCATTCTTTTCCATTCTCTTTACAGAATATTCCTTTAACAAGAGCTCCTTTCCCCATTCCTCTTTTACACCATTCCCATTCCCTCTCTTTACAGAATATTCCTTTAACAACAGCTCCTTGCTTTTTTTCCCAGAATATTCCTTTAACAACAGCTCCTTGCTTTTCCCCATTTCTCTTTACATAATATTCCTTCAACTTCAACAGCATTTCTTGCAGAATTTTCACCTTGCTTTTCCCTCTCTTTACATAATATTCCTTCAACAACAGCTTCTTGCATTTTACAGAATATTCCTTCCCAGCTTCTTGCTTTTCCCTCTCTGTACAGAATATTCCTTTAACAACAGCTTCTTGCTTTTCACCATTCCCTCTCTTTACAGAATATTCCTTTAACAACAGCTTCTTGCTTTTCACCATTCCCTCTTTAACAGAATATTCCTTTAACAACAGCTTCTTGCTTTTCACCATTCCCTCTCTTTACAGAATATTCCATTAACAACAGCTCCTTACTTTTCCCCATTCCCTCTCTTTACAGAATATTCCATTAACAACAGCTCCTTGCTTTTCACCATTCCCTCTCTTTACAGAATATTCCTTCAACAACAGCTCCTCACTTTTCACCATTCCCTCTCTTTACATAATATTCCTTAAACAACAGCTTCTTGCTTTTCACCATTCCCTCTCTGTACAGAATATTCCTTTAACAACAGCTCCTTGCTTTTCACCATTCCCTCTCTTAACAGAATATTCCTTCAACAACAGCTTCTTGCTTTTCCCCATTCCCTCTCTTTACAGAATATTCCTTAAACAAGAGCTCCTTACTTTTCACCATTCCCTCTCTTTACAGAATATTCCTTTAACAAGAGCTCCTTGCTTTTCCAATCGTATCAGTTCGTAATTATACTGCAATCCCCATCCAAACAACCCACACAATCTAAACAATAAATGAAATACCTGCTTCTGTGTCCTCCATCGATGCCTCTTGTGGAGAGTTACTGGCTAAATTCCTGTAACTTGGAAGAGACGAGTACTGGCCCCCATGATGCATCTCACCTCCTACATCTGCAGCAGTTGCTTCAACTGGCATGTATTCTACAAATCAAATCATAATAATTGATTTATAGGTTGGGCTCTTTAAAGGTAAATGGACAGATCAGAAAAAGCATAATATTCTGAAAGTAATCAGCATCCATTTTGCCATCAGTTTTTGTGCAAAGAAGCAACCAATCAATCTTTTTACTGTGATTTAAAAAAATGACTAAACAATTTCAACATGTACCAACAGGGTTTCAAAACTACCTCCCTTCCCCTCCCCAGCACCTGTATACTATTATGTTTCTATAATACATTTGCCAGTTTGTCACATTTCCTAACCAAATATTGACACATTTGGGAACTTAACGTAAAAAGTATCAAAATTGTAAAATAACAGTTAATTTTTCCCAATATCAAAAATGTGTATTTGATGCTCACTGAGCTCACTGCTTTTTTCTAAAAGATTCTTGAATTAATACTACAGAACTACCTAAAGCCATATCACATTAAATCACAGAAGAAGTTTTCTGTGTTGTCACTAAGATTTTGAAGTGATAAATATAAATGTAACAGTACTATACTGAATGGTAATCTCACCAAAAAGAACTTAGGGTAATTCAATATAACATGATTCAAATCTGATTGGTTGGTAAAGTCTGATTGGTTGGTACTCACTTGACTCCTTTCCAAGCAAATCTTCAAGCAACTCAATAACATCCTCCTCCATGTTTGCGTGTCTACAAGCTTCTACAAATTCATGACGCCAGTCTGAACCAGTCCCTAAGAGAATGTAGTACCACATCATGGTAGCATGCGTCGCTCCATAATTTTCATTCATTTTGTATAGAGTTTGCATTACCTCAGTTGAAATAATATTTTCAAAATGTGGGAGAATATCTCCAGGTTGTAAATCCCTAATTTTAGAGAACAACTCACTGTCATGAATAACTTTTCGAAACAACTGATTTTCATCATTTAAGGCAGGTAAGTTTCTCATTCCACTGATGTGATCTGAAAGTTCTTTATTAGCATCTCCTGTGAGGAAAAAATTTACAGAATATTATGAAAATTTCTTTAAAAAGGAAAATGAACGTCTTTATTTCTATTTTTTATCTTAAAATAAAGAAATTAAAACTATTATCTTCAGAACAATTAAGAAAGGTCTTAGTGCAACACTAGCTTTGAAAGATTTACATTGGCTGCCCATAAAATCCCAGATTGTGCATAAAACATTAACTCTGTCTGTAAATGTGGTACAAAAATCTGCTCCTGATTATCTTATCACGAAATTTACACTAGCTCCACAGACAGAAAGATCACTGCCTTCTGACATTATTTTGTATAAGTTATTGGTTGCAAGGACAACTAGACACACTTTTGCTGCCAGAGCTATGTGTCACTGGAGCTGATCTGGAATAAATTACCTAATGAAATTAAGCTGTCAGACAATGTAAACACATTCAAGAAAAAGCTAAAAACCCACCTCTTTCTGAAATAGTTTTAATATCTGTTATTCTTGTATACACTTGATATCTTTGTATATGGTTGGCTTTTATGACTTTTTTGTTTCTGTACTTTCCAATTTTCTTGTATTTTTATGAATTTGTACATATTTTTGTTTACTTTTATCAACTTATTTGTAAAGCGCAGCCAAAAACTTCATTATAGTTGGCACTAGTGCAATAAATAAATCAATTAGAATATAAAATGGTTGCAATCTTTTATGGTAGAGACAGAAGATGATAGACGGCAAGAGAGCATCAATTCAAAATGACTATATGTTCTTCATTGACACAATAATCACCCCCAGCTAGAAGAGAAGTACGTCTCATCCATCCTCACTTGGACATTAAATGAGGATCTAAAAGAAATCAGTGACATAGAACTGATTTTCATTTCCGACATCATACTGTAATTTGCCCTTATTACTTAAGGGAAACATTTGGTACACAACCATGATACTACATGTAATGTATATAAAAGCTACCATCTTTAAATTGCTATTACTTTTGAATTCACTATAAATGCATAGCATACTAGAATAGCAGCACTCTGCAGAGCACACCTCCACCCCTGTTGCAATATGCCTAGAATTCATTCCCAAGTTTTGATCAGTAAGGACCATCTGCATTCTGAACACTTGAAGATTATCTTTTGAATGTTTTTTTCCAAGGCCATATCATTGTTTTCAGTTTCATTCAGGCTATGCATTCATTGTTTGAGTTCCAATTAGGATTCACAATCCATCATTTTCCATTCATGGCTAAAACCTATTGTTTTTATTACATTGATAGTAGAGGCCACTTTAGATTCAATTTTCAATAAATCCAGAAAATTGGTTGGATTATTTTTATGGTGTGAATTTATTGTTCATCACATTCCATTGGGAGGCTTCAATTATGTCTTGGCAGACCTTACCCTAAACATCCCCACCTCTCAATTTCTGCCCTTCCCTTGTATCAATATGTTCTAAATTTAAATAACTTGTTCCTTAAGCAATAATAAAACCACACATCAATTTAATCCAAATCCAATCTTCAGTTCTTGAGATATTCTAATGACAGACAGACTCATCTTAAAATGTGCCCACCCTCCATTTGCACCCTTCCCTTGTTTCAATATGTCTCACATTTTAATCACTTCTTCCTTAAGCAGTAACAAAACCACACACCAAATTTAATCCAAATCCAATAATCAGTTCTTGAGATATCTTGACGACAAACAAATAAACAGACAGACAAAGGGAGGCAAAAACATAACCTCCGTCCAACTTCATTGGCGGAGATAAACATAACGTAACATAGCAAGATGACTGGCTAAGAAGGGTTATAGTCACCCCATAAAAGCCCAGACTATACACTACCACCACAAGAGCAAAATACGGGAAAATACACAATATCAAATATGTATAAAAACAGGGGAGGAATGGATAGAGATACTCACCACCCTCTGCTAAGCAGCTTAAAAAGTTGGTATAAAAATCTTCAACTTCACACTCCTGTAACTGCATAAGCAGTTTATGTTGTTTATCCTGTAAACCCATGCTTGGGTTGATGAAGTCCATGACATGTCCTGTAAGATCAAATATTGAACTCTTGATATACCACACATTTCAAATTAATCTGTACTGCTATTTCATTTGAATCAGAAACTGATTGGTTGAACTACAGGTCACAGAAAGAGACGGTATAACAGTACGGTTTCATCTCCCTTTTGGGAGAACGAAATCTTCTCCCAAATGGGTGAACTTTAATGAAAATCAGTCTCCCATGATGCAACATTACCCACAAGCCCTCTGTGTATGCCCCATACTCGTAATACAACTCAATTATAAAACAGCCTCTGAAATTCTTGATAATCATGAGGCGTAAAGGCTGTTAGGCTCTGCGCTGGAAATATTTCTACAACTTCACTGCATCAATTACATGTAAAATATGCCCACTCCAGACAAATCCTTTAACTCTAAATGCCAATAAACAGCCAACTATTGTTGCTCAGTAAGCTTTCTGCTCCACTATCCTGAACTAATATGGCAAGCAAATACACTACACATGTGTGATGAAGCTGGTTGACAACAGATCCTTTTATTGAATCAAGAAAACAGAAAGTTCAGTTAATATCTCAGAAATGGTTGTGGTTTTTGACATGCAGGAAGATTAAGCTTTTGAAATCCGCCATACGGCGGATATTTTGATCAATCGTAGTAACGGTATTTACACAGCATGATGAGCGGGAAAGGTTAATTGTTGAATATTCATACAGCTTATAATTAGATCTAAGTAAAAGCCAATCCATCGAATATCATTTGCCAGTCCATTTCTTTGTAAAACAGTGAAAAAGATTTGACCTGCGCAGTGACCTTTGCTGTTAGACACAGTATGGTCATTTAGTCTGTTAGTTATCATTAAGCAATGAGCAATGTTTCAGCATTGTATGACGGGTACTAAAAGCACGTAATGTGATATTTGAGTAGCTTTTCTTGATCATTTTCAAAAGAGCCTTGTCGTTCGTCTTATTCTACATTACTTAATGAAATCGTTAGAGGTATTTTTCAAAACGAATTGAATTCTACCTATTTTTCTTCATTTTGTAAAAGCCTGTAATATTTTTTAGATGGGATTGACTTGCTTAGAAACCTTACAGCATGCTCTTCGTATTATCATGGAAAAATGGGAAGGGAGGGATGGATTCGCAATGAAATTTAATGTTTAATGATTGGCTTTTTTATGTGCTGTAAACAATACAGCATGTAAGTACATTGATTGGTTCCATACAGAAGCCGAGAAAGCCCGCAGTGTATTCACTAGCCCGCGGTGTATTCACTAGCCCGCGGTGTACAATTCACTGGCCCGCAGTGTATAATTCACGGGCCCGCGGTGTATAATTCACTGGCCCGCAGTGTGTTTAATTCACTGGCCCGTTGTGTACAATTCACTGGCCCGCGGTGTATAATTCCCTGGCCCACAGTGTATAATTCACTGGCCTGCAGTGAAAAATTCACTGGCCCACGGTGTATAATTCACTGGCCTGCAGTGTATAATTCACTGGCCCGCGGTGTAAAATTCACAGGCCCGCAGTGTATAATTCACTTAGTACTCCCCGTACTACCATCAGACTGATACCAGCCATCTTAGTACAGTATGGCTGCTGTAAGTGACGGCTGGCCTAGGGTACTACAAAATCCTTTACCCTCCTATTCTGTTTTGTTGTGAGACGGCCCTCTAGCCCAAAAAGCTGTCCTACCAACTGACCAAGGATTGAGATAGGGTTGACCTGGTCAGACCGGGTCAGGTCAATAGGTAAACACATACCTGTTCAACAAAGTCAGCTGCCAGTGTACTTTTAGTACACATACTACTATTCCAGCGTAAAGTTCAACTGCCCAACAACTATGCTGGGATGTTAGTAATTATATTGGGAGTTTTACTATTCTCAGGAGCCAGCCCATGTCCAGGGCCAAGCCAGGAGTATGACCCTAAGTACTGTAGAAACAGCAAGAGGATAACGACCCAACTGTCTCGAACGGCGTTCTTCTGGCAGTGTGCGAGCAACACGGAAGTTGGTTGATAACCTATTGGTGAGTACATATAAGCAGGAGTAAAATCACAACAATGGCGACGAGGATGGGATAGTGGTAAAAATCATAACACTGGCGGCGAGGGAAAACTTTTTTAGCGTACAGCACTTGGAGCCAATGCCATTTTTGTTGTTATTGTCGGCACTGCGACGATAACAGTTTCCAAAACAACATTCCTGTTTTTCTTAGTGTTAAGTGAACGGCTTCAGTTCACTATCATAATGCTACACCTGTTTATTTTCTAAGTGGCTATTCGGGTATAAGTAGTACTAACGTTAGGCCTAACTTCAGCTGCAATTGAATTTTGAGCAAGAAATTTATTTCTTGCCATTTATTTTGTGTAAGTGAAATTTTTACTTAGCATATAAGTGTTAAACAGAAACATTTTTTTTTTTTTTTTTTTTTGTGCTAGGCCTACTGGAATTTGGGAATATTATTTTTTTCCCATCTTGAAATTATATTTGTCAATTGTTTTTGTGTTTTGATGATGCTTTTAGGTCAATTTCTCACCAAAAATATTTGAATTTTTAACTATTTCCAGGACAAATTTATTCACCATAGCCTTATTAGGCCTATTTTAAATTTTTTGGAGATTTCTTGACCGCTAGGATTATTTATTATTGTTGAATATTTAACTGTTTTCAGGTTAATATTTCTACATCAGAATTATTTTGTATTACTAGTCTTAAGTTATTCGTTACAAGTAACTGTGCAATTACTGTAGCAATATTTTTTCAGATCTTTTACCAGTTCAAGCTTGTATTTTGTAGCCTGTGGAGGTGCAGATTTTATTAAGCCTAAGCTAGTACTTGATTTACTTCTGAATTTAAAGTTTAAATTTGTTTTTTATTTGCATCAAGTATATATTTTTGTGTGTTGTGGAGTATCAGAGTTCTGATACACTTTCCTTGCTGTGTCCTGCAATTACTGTTTTAAGTACATCGAGTCTGATGTTCTTTTCCCTGTAGGATTTTGAACTGTTTGTATATTATTGTAGCATAAGAGCAATTTTGGAGAACCGCAGCAATTTGTTAAAAATCTTCTGACCATGGGTCAAAAAGTGTATATCAATTTCAGCTCCCCTAAAACCTTGATGACATTACCTTCTGAATCTGAATCTGAATCGGTTAAGTCGGCAAAAATCCTTCAAGAGGACATGAACGCCAACCGAGCGTAAAAAGAATGAGTAAAAAAACATTAAAAAAACTAGTTAGCAATACAAGTGTTAGTAAGTTTAGCTTTGAAACAATTGAGACTTAGTGCATGTACAATGTCTGACGGTAAAGCATTCCAATCCTTTAGAGTGTGAGGGAAGAAAGAGTGTTTATATACATTCTTTTTAGCATAGGGAACCTGGAAATTAAGGTCATGATTATTTCTTGTATTAGTTCTGACGGTGGGGATAAGTTCATCTTTATTGATGGCGACAAGATTGTTATTGATTTTATATAGCATATGTAGCCGGGTGTTGTATCTTCTTGTTTTAAGCAGGGGCCAATCTAATTTATAAAGCATGTTTTTTACACTAGATTTATAAGAGTAGTCTGCCATACAGAACCTGGCTGCTCTCCTTTGAATAGATTCAAGTTTATCCACATCGACTGGTGATGGGGGTCCCAGACTGCAGATGCGTACTCAAGTACTGGCCTGACTAGAGCTTTATAAGCAGTGGATTTAACGCGGTGGGACAGTTTGAGAGGTTACGTTTTAATAGGCCAAGTATAGAGTTAGCTTTCTTGGTTATGTTATGTATATGTTTATCCCATCTAAGTTTATTATCAATTTCAACACCTGGGTATGGGTGGGAGTTGACATGTTTTAGTGGCTGGTTGCATAAGGTATAAACAGGTGATTTAAAGCATTTCTTGGAGGAAATTAACAAGATGTAGCATTTAGAGGGGTTGAAATTCATTTGCCATTTGTTTTGCCATTGTTCAAGTTTGTTAAGATCATCTTGGAGGATTAGTTGGTCAGAGGGGTTATCAATTGTTCTGTACACAAGGCAGTCATCAGCAAACAGTCTAACTGTGCTGTTTATATTATCAGGGCTGTCATTTACATATAAGAGGAAAAGTAATGGACCCAAGACAGTACCTAGTGGTACACTGGATAAAACTTGTTTAGAATCAGAGATTTCACCATCGCAGACAACACGCTGGATGCGGTTGTTGAGGAATGATGCAAACCAGGCCAGAAGATTTCCATCAATGCCATAGGCGGAAAGTTTGGATAACAGGCACTGGTGTGGGACTTTATCAAAGGCTTTTGAGAAGTCAAGAATAGCCATAGAGACGTTACTGTTTTGGTCAATTTGTTTAGAGATATCATTTATTGTTAAGAGGAGTTGTGTATCAGTCGATCTTTTTGCACGGAAGCCATGTTGTAAATCAGTCAAGACACCATGCTCATCAAGGAATTTCATCACATGTGAGTAAATTATATGCTCAAGGATTTTACTACAAATGCAGGTGAGGGAAATAGGTCTATAATTAGCTGGGTTTTGTTTATCACCTTTTTTAAAAACGCTACATATGTTTGCTTCTTTCCACTTGTTAGGGATAGTATCATTATCGACAGAGGTTTGAAAGAGATCAGTTAGAATTTTAGAGGTCATCAGCGTGTGTTTTTAGAAACCATGGTGGTATTTGGTCAGGACCTGAGGCTTTGTTGGGGTCTAGGTTATGCAGTTGCTTTTTGACACCTTCTGGGGTAATTATTAGTTGGTTTATTTTGCTGTTGGTTAGTGGTTTAGTTACAGGAATTTGGGAGGTGTTTTCTTCTGTGAAAACACTGAAAAAGTGGTCATTTAGAATGTTAGCTTTAGTTTTACTGTCACTGCAGAGTTTACCATTTTTTAGTAGATCAGACACACCTACAGAGTTACTTCTTAATCTTTTGATATAGGACCAGAATGCCTTTGGGTTTTCGTTAAGTGAGTTTTTAAATTTATCACAGATGAAGGTGTATTATGGTCACTTATAACGGGAATGACATTAGCTGAGGTAACAGCTGGTGAATTGTTAGTAAAAACAAGATCAAGGATGTTGTTATCTCTGGTGGGTGACTGCACCATTTGAGTGAGATTGAATGAATTGGTCACTTCAAGAAGAATTTTGGCTGCTTCGGAGGAAGCGTTAGTTCCTGAAATAATGTTTTGACTCCAGTCAATATTAGGTTGGTTGAAATCACCAGCAAGAATAACATTGTTTTTGTCAGCATTTTAACCAAGCTTTTGGAGGGATTTTTTCAACTCAAGTAGGCTGATGAGATCATTGTGACTGGGTCTGTAAAATGTTCCTATATACATGCTCTTTTCCTTAGGAAATTGGAATTTGGTCCAGATAATTTCACAGTCAGTCTAATTTAAAGAGCTCAGTGAAAACCAGGTCATTTTTTATTGCCTGTAGTACACCACCATAAGTATTTGAATTTCTATCTTTGCGAACAACTGTATAGTTGTCCGGAAAAATTTCAGCGCTGGTAATTTCGGAATTAAGCCAGGTCTCAGTGCCAATAATGACATCTGGGTCTTTTTCTTTGATAAGACTTTCCACGGAGGCCGTCTTGTTTCGAACACTCTGAAATTTGATAACAAGAAGTTTTAGAACCTTCCTTTTTTCCCTTTTGGGATTTGTTTTCAATTTGACATCGGGACGGTGGTTGGATCCCGAGTCAAGGCCAGAAGAACAATTTTGAAGTGGCTCATATGAGTTAGTACAGTTGATGGAATTGTTAGTTGAGAAGAAAGAATCAGAGAAGTTCATGAAGTCACAAGTGTCACACACCCAGGTACAGCTAGAATGCATGAGATGGCTGTATTTTGAGTCGTCAATGCTACAGCACTTAGTGTGGATCCATAGATCACAATTGTCACACTGTACTGCTTTTTCAGATCTCCTACACTGGAGTCCACACAGGCCACAAGGTGCCAAACATTCCAAACAAAACCAATCATCAGATGACGATGCAAGAGTATTGTAAGCTGCATTACTAATGCCTGCACACTTACTATGAACCCACGAGTCACAATCATCACAACAAATACCTTTCTGGTTATTTTTAACAGATTTGTTGCATTGTTTGCAAGGATATTTTGGGGAAGGTCCAGGATTGCTTTCAATATCACCAGAAAGAGTAAGGAGTAAAAGGAGTAATTTTCTCCTGCGTGAGTTGAATTTTGTCAATTTCCAACTTGATTTGTACGAATGTTATTGCCCATCGATACAAAGGTAAGTTGCAAGTGAGTGATTTGAATAATCACTAGAGCCAAACAAGACATGCACGTCAGGAAAATCTTGTCGGAACTCGACAAGACATTCCGTGCCGATGAACTCCCCGAGACACGTCTGCAGGCCAAATTTCAGAGCGAAGTTCAGGAGCTGGACGAGCCCCTGAGGGATTGGGCTGACAGGATACTAGGCCTTGCAGTGAAGACATACAGAGACCTCCTAGAGAACTGGGTGGTCAAACATGCCATTTTAAGATTCTGTCTGGGCTGTGCAGACAAAGACGCTGGTCAGCAGGCAGCAGTCCAGAAACCCAGGAATTTCACAGCTGCCATTGACGCCATCGAGTGGTACTAGTGTGTCCACAGGCCTAGTAGGAGACCATCTATCTGGTTAAAAGTTGGATCTCCCAGTGCCAGGGTGTTTACAGTAAGTAACAGTGGGCATGCTGAGACTTCAGACAGCGGCGAGGAGGATGACGGGCGATACCGTGTCAGAGAGATGACAACGCACAGAAACCGTCCAGAGCAGAGACGATTTACCCTTAGCAAATCGCCCAAGCAAAGTGCCAAAGGCAGAATCACAAGAGACAGGCAAACATCTTGACTGCGTTGGAGGAGGGAATTGCGGCATTGGCAAAACAAATGACGCAATTGACAATGTCTGTGTCTTTACTCTTCACAGAAATCCAGTCACTGGAAAAAAATGTAAGGCCGAGCACAGGCCAGCAGAGTCCCAGTAGCTCTCCAACTGCTGAGAGCTGCTTCGGATGCGGTGAGAAAGGACATTTTGCAAGGGACTGCCCCCATCGGGAGAAGAAGGTTCACTTTAAGGACAAATCTTTAAACAGCCGAAGGTGGGGAAAGCAGGCCGTTTCTCCAAGCAGAAAGAGGCCTAAAGTGTCTACAGATGAGGTGCCCTGCTGAATCCAGATTGTAACTCATTGTGAAATATCAGGAGATTACTTCTAGGCCGGAAGTTTATAAACAACATTTGAGACATTTGTACACAAGACGTGGCTGGTTAAACAATCATTTAGATCTCACCCACCAAATGCTGGGGTTCATCAACAAGACATTGCTGTCCAAAGAAATTGTGCGTACCCCAACTTGAGAGGAGGGATATCATCAGATCTAAAATAGTAGCATATACCCGCTGTGGCCAATAGATTCTCAAGTAACTACAACACCCGGAGACACAGAATCTGGGCATTTAGAGAGCTTGACGCCTTGTCAAAGGAGGCTATTCAGGCAGAATCATTATGCGCAAAAGAGTGGGTCAACTTGAATGTTTCTGACCATAGTGGCATTGGCATTCACTACAGACGGGTCAATGAGTCTAATCGAGAGAAACCTAAAGGAATGTCTGATGTCAGAGCTTTGTCAGGAACTTGAATTCATCCAGGATCTTCTAGCCATTAGCTTATGTGGTATCACAGGCGAGCAGTATTCTTTCAATGTCTAGAAGCAATTCAGAGACTATCATTTGATTTTATAAACTGCAAAGAGAAGGACAAATTTGCAGGAGTACAAGGCAACATCGGCAACCCACCCATAGATCAACAAAGGAGTGATTCAAGTTATTCAGCTCATAATCTATATGTAACTTAGATGCAGAGATACGACAGTACTAGTGACGGCAGAAGTGAGTGGTCAGTCTCGAATACATATGTGGATAATCGCTGTTGGGGAGACTCCATAGGGAAGATCCACCAGGAGCAGGCCAAGGATTCAGACTTGCAACTGGTGTTGAATTGGCTCATTCACCAGAGATTCAGAAACAGGGGGTGCTATCGGTCAGGAGGGCATTTGTCCTCACAGCTACTTTCGGGTGCGATAGTTGTAGCCTCTACCATACCGGATCACTTTCGAATGCGAGAGTGGTAGCACCACATTGGGTTGCCTTCAAACACAAAGGTACCCACTGTCATTGAATTTATTCCTATTTACAAAGTCAAGAGTTTTAAGGCTGAACCCTATATCTCCACTTATGTATTTTGGTCATTTGGATGTCTTCAATTGTTAGGCATCCACTCACATGACACATACGAGCCAGTTCTGAGTATCCTCAAATACCAGCTTTCAGTTTATAAAACAGGGGAGAGTGTTGTTGTGAGATGGCCCTCTAGGCCAAAGAGCTGTCCTACCAACTGACAAAGGATTGAGATAGGGTTGACCTGATCAGGTCAATAGGTAGTCACATGACAGGTAACCAAGCCCTCCTGTGGCAGGAAGTACAAGAATTCAGTGCAGACAACCAGAGGACTTCATTGAGGAAACACGGATAAACACATACCTGTTCAATAAAGTCAGTTGCCAGTGTACTTTTAGTACACACACTAGTATTCCAGTGTACAGTTCAACTGTACAAGGACTATGCTGGGATGTTAATGACTTTATTCAGAGTTTTACTACTGTTTGTGAACCCACATCAGGAGCCAGCCCGTGTCCAGCCAGGAGTTATTACCCTAAGTAGAAACAGCAAGAGGATAACGACCCAACTGTCTCCAACGGCGTTCTTCTGGCAGCGTGCGAGCAGCACGGAGTTGGCTGATAATCTGCTGGTGAGTACTGTACATATACATGTAAGCAGTAGTAAAATCACAATAGTTTTAAGCTACTGTAGGTGTTAAAAGTATAGGAAAATCTCAGTTTTAAAATCTTTATGAAAACAAAACCAGTTTACCTGTTTTTTCTGCTCACAATGACTAGAATCGATGTTTGAAGCCAATCCATGTCTTCAAAAAGTGTTTTAAAGGTGATTTTACTTACTTTTATCGAAGTATTTTGGACTACTTTTCTTTCCGTAAAAATCGTCTGTCGAACTCTTTAAAATATGGTCAAAGTTCAAAACACTGCCATCGCGGGCCATAACATTTAGCAGGGGTAATATGTTTTATATTATTTGGGGAAAATTTTTTAGATAATACTTATAAAGTACAAATATATAATCTAAAACATTTCTTGATGTTTTATTTATTTGTTTCTGCACACACTTTTTTTACCAAAGCTATTTAATAGAATTATATGAACTAACAAAAATGTTGTCAGCAAAAAATCAAGCTGCAGTTTAGTGAAACATCCTAAAACTTATTTGCAGACATCGAATAATTAATGACAAACGTGCGGTGACTAAAAAAATGGCGACCAATATAAGAATCTCGGAAAACTTTATCCTGTCGTGGTGCAAAATAGATTAAGGAAAAGTTTTTTGGAAAAGTGTATTATTTAGACTACTTGATATAAGAATATCCAAAAAGAAAATTATTTTTCAATCATCAGTTTTCTACATGTGAATTAAAAAAACCCATAGGAATTGTACCTAATCTATAACAACCCTCGTACGACAATCCCAATGTCAACTCGTACTGAGGGATGTGTATGGTACAGTAACTATAATTCACTGGCCCGCGGTGTATAATGCACTGGCCCGCGGTGTATAATGCACTGGCCCGCGGTGTATAATTCACTGGCCAGCGGTGTATAATGCACTGGCCTGCAGTGTATAATTCACTGGCCAGCGGTGTATCATGCACTGGCCCACAGTGTATAATTCACTGGCCCGCGGTGTATAATTCACTGGCCCACAGTGTATAATTCACTGGCCTGCGGTGTATAATTCACTGGCCAGCGGTGTATAATGCACTGGCCCACAGTGTATAATTCACTGGCCCACAGTGTATAATTCGCTGGCCCGTGGTGTATAATTCACTGGTCCAAATCAATTGACTGTAAGGGTGAATTAGTTAGGGCATCCGAAAGTAGCAACATATAGGCCTAAATGTTTCTTCTTTAAACGAAGACATATCTTAAGTAGCCTAGAGCATAAGTGAGAAGGTCATCATTGCTTAGGAAGATAAAGAAAAATTTTACCAGGGCACATTGTGCTTTAGCCCTCTCTTTGTGAGCCCTGTCACAATATTTGCAGTCTATTGTGGTTATTCCAATTCAAGAAGCAGGATACACAAGTAATGCAGTATAATCTTTATTCTACTCTAACATAATATAAAGTGTGTTGAAACAGTCTTCACATACATCTGATATATATCTTTCACTGGACACTGGACATACTTTGAGTATGACTCATAGGACTAGGTTTTATGTAGAAGCGCTTTCAATACTGTAACTTGATATCAAGTTAACTGGTTAAAGTGGTGTATAGTGTGTGTGCTGTGTGTTGACATATTAAAGCATATTGTCACATCCTTCCTCTTAAAATTGAAAAGATGGTAATTCTCCAATTACATGATGTAATAAGTCTTGATACTAAGTACACATAATGTGCATGCATTTAAAGTTCTCTATTCTACAGTCTTTATATTCAGCTTAACCAAAGTTCACAATATGATCTACAAGTTCTTGAGTTCTCACTGATTGTTTTCATATACAGTAAGGTCCTTTTAATGTTGATCTATCCTTAAATTACTTCGTATGTGATGTTTTATTAAAGTTATGTAGTGTACAAATTTAGGTGGTGTAATCTTGAAGATACTTGGGTTTTCTCACTGTACGGCCAGAACGTGTAATGTTTTGAACTGGTGTGTTTTGTAAATTTGTGTATTGTCGGGCAATCTGTTCCTTTTGTATTTCTAGCTTTGTATTTGTACTTGGCATTTCTGTAGTATATATCTCCTGTTCAGTTTTGACTGGATTTGTGTTTAACGCGTCTTCTTGACTTTCTTGAGATGTCTTCTGTTCCTTGGTACATCTGGCCTTGTCCTGTTTCCACATCATATGATCTTATCCCTGTCTGGTTTCTGACTTTCGCTTTGATCCACTCCTTTTCTCCACGTAAAGGTGTTATTCTAACCGTATCTCCTGCTTTTAATGGGGTTAAGTCCTTTGCTCCTTTGTTATAGTAGAAACTTTGTCGTTGCTTGTTCTTTAGGATTTTGTTTGAAGTGTTTTGGACATGTTGGGGCTGGAGTAGCTTGGGATTCATTGGAAGAAGTGTTTTTGTTCTCCGGCTAAAAAGTCGTTGTGCTGGGCTGCTTTCCATTCCTTGGGTTGGTGTGTTTCGGAAGTCTAAAAGGGCTAGGTAGGGATCTGATTTGGACAATTTAGCTTTCTTCATGAGGATCTTTGCTGATTTAACAGCTTGTTCGGCCTTGCCGTTGCTTTGGGAGTAACCTGGTGATGAAGTTTTATGTTCAAAATCCCAGGCCTTTGCAAATTTCTTAAAGTCATCTGATGAGAACTGAGGTCCATTGTCAGAGATGACTGTGTCGGGGATGCCGTGTCTTGCAAAGTTGGCTTTCAATTTGTGTATGACCGTTGTGGATGTGGTGTTGTTAAGGTATTCAAGTTCCCAATAGTTTGACATATAGTCAACAATGACCAAGTAGTTGTTCTGGTTGAAATGGAAGAGGTCCACACCGACCTTGGCCCAGGGGCGTTCTGGAACATCATGAGGTATCAGTGTTTCTTTCTGCTGTCTTGTTTCAAAGGTACAGCAAACATCGCATGTGCTGATGTAGTCTTTGATTGCTGCATTCATGCCTGGCCAGTAAAGACATTCCCTGGCTCCGCAAACAACCTTCGATACCCAAATGGGATGAATGAATTCTGCTGGTCATATCTTTTCTGAGTGTGTGTGGTATGACCACACGTTGGCCTTTGAAGATGATTCCATCTTGAACTGTCATTTCGTCTCTGAAATTGAAACGCACGACATCATTCTGTAATTGTCCTTTATCTTCAGGCCACCCATCAAGGATGACAGCTTTTAGAGCTTGCAAGGTTGGGTCCCTTTTTGTGTATTGTCTGATGTCGTTCAGCCGTGTTAGGGAGATCGGAAGAGACTTCAGCATGTTGACGGTCTCGATATCAGTCTGGTTGTTTCCGGTTTCTGGGAGATATGCTCGACTTAGGTGTCGGCAAGGTACATCATCTTCCCAGGGTGATAAACTATATCGTAGTCATATCTTTGTAGTCGTAACAGCATCCGCTGCAACCTCTTTGGCGCCACGATGGAGGGGTTTTTTCACGATCATTTCTAATGGTTTATGATCAGACTGAACATTGACTTTCCTTCCATACGTGTATTGATGGAATCTTTCCATTCCAAATATCACTGCAAGTAGCTCTTTCTCAATCTGGGCATATCTTGTTTCTGTATCCGTCAAAGCTCGGCTTATAAAGCTATCGGTTTTCCATCTTGTGTGATGGCTGCTCCCAGTCCAGTTTCTGAGGCATCGGTTTGGAGAGTAAGTTCTTTGTCTTTATCGTAGTACTGTAAGACAGGATGGGCTGTTATCAGGCATTTGATTTCTTTACTGCCTTTTCATGAGCATCAAGCCAGCACCATTCCGCCTCTTTCGTGGTTAATTTCCGTAGTGGTTCGCACAAATCACTCAACCGAGGTAGAAACTTGCTGAGATAATTAACAAATCCGAGGAACCGCTGGACTCCGCCTACATCTGTTGGATTTGGCATCTCTTGCACTGCTCGCACTTTAGCTGGGTCTGGCTTCAAGCCTTTGTTTGTGATCATGTGTCCAATAAATGGCACTTGATTTTGCTTCAGCTTTATCTTCTTGGAGTTCAGCTTCAAGTTTCTTTCTCTGCATCTCTGCATTAGTTTCCTCAGTTTGCTATCATGATCTTTGACTGCTTCTTCTTGTGTTTTGCCTTCTTCAAACACAAGGATATCATCTACTATTGTTTTCACTCCAGGTAGTCCCTCCAGTGCCTGATCCTGGCGTCGCTGGAATTCTTCCGGCGCTGTCGACAAACCAAATGGCATTCTCAACTAACGGTACCGCCCATGTGGCGTGTTGAAGGTAGTCAGATGGGAACTCTCCTCATCTAATTCCACGTGCCAAAACCCATTCTTAGCGTCGAAGACTGAAAACACTTTTGCATCACTGAGATCAGGAAGCATCTCATCAATTGTTGGCATTGGGTAGTGGCTTCTTTTTAATGCTCTGTTCAGGTCACGGGATCTATACATAGTCTCATTTTGCCTGGCTTCATCACTGTCACTAAACTGGACACCCATGACGTTGGCTTGGTCACTGGAGCGATGATATTCTCTCTTGTAAGTCTATCTAGTTCTGCCTTAAGCTGTTGTCTAACTGCAACCGGCACCTTTCGAGGTGGGTGAACCACTGGTCTCACTGTTGGATCAACTTCCAGGTGATACTGACCTTGTAGGCACCCAGTTCCTTGAAATACATCTTGGTAATCATTCAACAGACTTGTCATCGTTATTTGAGTGTCACTTACTTTGTCATTCACCTGGTAGATGTTTTCATGTTGAATCTTTAGCAAATCCATTTGCTGGGCTGCACTACATCCAAGTAGTGGCACGCACCGATCATCACCTACAATGATAAACTTCACTTTATATTTCCTGGAATTCTTGGGATTCCGTAGCTTGACCATACATGTCCCCTTTGGTTTGATGATGGTATTGTTATACAAAGACAACACCTGACAACATTCATCCAGCGGCCTGTTGCCATCTAGCATACTAGCAGGCAGAATGTTGCATGTGGATCCACTGTCGAGCTGAAACTTCACTTCTTTGTCATTAACTATCATGTGTGCATACACCTGACTTTTGCACTCTTTGTCTGGAATATTCACGTTGTTTACTGTCTCTGGGTCTATCAGAGTTACACATTTTATTTCTTGGTATTCTTTTCCAGAACTGCAACTGGAATCATCTGAGCATGCGTCGTCGAGGTCTCCATGGCATGAACTTTGGACTGACGGCCCCGCTGCCTACATTTCTTCGCAAAATGATTGGGTTTCTTACATATCTTGCACTCTTTTCCATATGCTGGACACTTTTCCCGGACCAGTTCATGCCTGTACCCACAGAACTTGCAACTCTGTCCAGTAGTTGGTCGTCTGCTATTGGGACGATTCTTGTGTTTTACTGCATGGACTGCATCATTCTGTTCGAGTGTTTTTATTCGTTCCTTGCTCAGCTCTGACGCTCTGCATATTGATATGCATCTTTCTAGGTTTAATTCCCCTTCTTGAAGAAGTCGTTCTCTCAGTGAGATGTCTTTTATCCCACAAATTATGCGGTCCCTAATCAGTGAGTCTTGTAATTGCTCAAAGTTGCAGGTGGTCGTCAAAAGTTTAAGCTCGGTAATGTAAGCGTCAATTCCCTCTCCAGGCTGCTGATCTCGTGTGAAGAATTTGTATCTTTCAACAGTTTCATTGCGTTTGGGATCACAGTGCTTATCAAATGCGGCTAATATATCCACTAACTTCAGTTCTGGTGGCGTTGAACTACCTGACCCTTCTGTAACTATAGGAGTTGGGACTTCCAACGTTGCTAGAATTTCTCGTCCTTTTGTCCCTATTAGATATCGGAACATCTGAATTTTAAGCTTTTCTTCTTTCTTATCCATTGCCAGATCTATATACAGCTGGAATTCTTCCTTCCAACGCTTCCACATCTGTGGCAAACTGGCTGCGTCGAAATCTGGATGTGAAGGAGGTTTAATTTGCTCCATTGTCTATTCTTTTCAATTAAATTGACATCAAATCAAAATTCTTTCAAGCAGATTAACAGCATATACATGAAATTTAAATTTGAAAAGAGCACTTAGCTGATTTAGGGAGTTGTCCTCCAGCTAACAACTCCCCACTTCTGATAGAAAGACTTCAAAGATCCTGCCAGACATCAAGTCTCTGGAAGTATTCCTTTGCAATTATTCTTCCAGTCTCCACTTCTGACACCATGTCACAATATTTGCAGTCTATTGTGGTTATTCCAATTCAAGAAGCAGGATACACAAGTAATGCAGTATAATCTTTATTCTACTCTAACATAATATAAAGTGTGTTGAAACAGTCTTCACATACATCTGATATATATCTTTCACTGGACACTGGACATACTTTGAGTATGACTCATAGGACTAGGTTTTATGTAGAAGCACTTTCAATACTGTAACTTGATATCAAGTTAACTGGTTAAAGTGGTGTATAGTGTGTGTGCTGTGTGTTGACATATTAAAGCATATTGTCACAAGCCCCCTTGTTAATTTTTTAGAAATCAGCCATGCCCGTAGTGTATTCACAGCCTGTAGTGCACTGGCCTAGATCACCAAAAAAAAGCAATTTTTTTCCACAATGATCTATTCCAACTCAATGGTAAGAGACAGCTATATCACTGACCGTACATACATGTATACCGGTAGCGCGCCGTAGTGTATATGTAGAAAACTAATAGAGCGGCTGACTATTTTCTAACCCAATTATGTAATGAGCCACAGTAATGCGCGAGAAACAATAATTAACATAGTGATTCTCCCAATTGGAAGATAATGATTTTTTTCCCAAAAGGGAGATGAAATCGGACTGTATAAAAAAAATATGATTTTCATTTAGAATTAGTGATTACAATATTACGGGATAATTTTTTAGTCACTGGCACAAAACATCAGGCAAGACAGAATGTTGTCAGCATGTATAGTTTAAAAGTCAGGATCCAGCTGGGATGGGAGGTTATTCATAACCATTATTAACCATGGAAACATGGCTGTAGCTAGGAGAGGGGGACAAGGGGAGGGGGCAGGGGGAAATTGCCCTGCCCCCAGAAATTTGCAATGTATTACGCTCGTTTTTCAAAATTTCCTGTCTACAGCTCTGCCTGGAAATTAGAAAGCAAGTTTACCAAGACATTTTTATCGGTGGGTGTCCCCAATCACATGTTTTACTTCCTACTATACTTCTGTAGGCTATGTAGGGACTATAATAATAATGGTCAGGCTACACAAGCACCACTGACATTTTTAACTATATACACTGTACACCTGTAAGCTTAGACTTCCTCAAATCTGTTGAAGTTTTGAGGTAACTTAAGGGTATGACATGATTTGTGATCTATATTTTGCACATTTTGAGACAATGACTTAATGTACCATTTACTTTTCAGTAAAACTGGGTCAGACAGAAGGTGTGGTTTTGCCCTCAAAAGAACTTTCAAATCCCTAACGTTAGACCTTAGGATTTTACTGTCACCTTTTTTCACTATTTAATTTTGCAATTGCTAGATCGTGCACTCTTCTTTTGTTAAACTTATTTTAAAATCTCTTTGGAGAATTGGCACTACGTTACATTGTATGCTGACCCATTTTCTGAAGAAGAAAATCAAGCATTGTATCTTGCAGAGGAAAATGTAAGGTCCCTCACTACTCAACAATGAAACAGCGTGATTGTGCTAGCTCCCAGAAAGTATCCAAAACCCTTGTCCCGCTCCCCACCCCCTCCCTTCCGGTTGAGAAACTTATTTTTAGTCACCCCATGGATTTCCCACATTCAGAACCCACTTCCTATACCCCCGCCCCCTCCCCCCCCCCCTCCCTCCTCTCCATCCTGGATTTAAGAGTTCCATCACAGGGTTATGGGTATTTTCTGGAACTCAGCCCATGCCATATCAGATATTTTATGATGTTACATACCCGTGGTAATGAAATTCTTTTTCTCCAAATGAAAAATAAAGCCACTTTCAAATTGGAGAAAACTCTGCAGCACCGGCCAGAATACCTCAGTTATTAGAGCCTTCTCTTCCACCGCGGATAAACATGGCGACGAAGATGGGCAGTCCGCGCTTCTAGCCATTGCGCTGTCGATGTTGCTAGCCATTCTTAACTAACGTAGGCACCTGCAAACTTAACACAATACATATTGTTTACACTCAATTTCACAGTAAAATTAATCATTCTAAGTTATCTCACTTCGTTTTTCTGAGTATTTCTGCACCGTGGGAAGTAGTACTAGTAGTAATAATAGTATTGATTCTAAAAATAACCCTGTGAGTTCCTATCGACACTTGTATGAAGACTTTAGCTGCGTTCTATTAGTTACGATATGCAGCCTATGCCTATGCAAACATGTGCAATGCATATCCATGACGGAAGTATGACGTCGGCAAATGGGGAATTCCAAATCCAAATATAGCCACACGTTGTTTTTCCCAAACCCGGCGTCTGTTAAAATCTCAAATGATATGTTTTACCAGGGAGTTGGCATGTTTTAAGCTTACTGCTGGCTGAACAATGGTTGAAACATTTGCCAGCCAATGCAATATTCTTCCATATATAAGAACTTCAATACATAACACATAGATGGAGAAAGTATATTTAATAATGGCGCAGTGGGGTAGACGAAATAAAAGCACTTTTAAGTATACCTGAATCCACACCAGAAGCGTTGCGAACTTTCACACATTAAAGGCGAAGGGGGAGGAGGGGGAGGAGGGGGAGAAGAGGGGGAGAAGAGAGGGAGAAGGGGGAGGAGGGGGAGAAGGGGGAGATGGGGGAGGAGGGGAGGAGGGGTGGGGGGGGGGGAGGAGGAGGGGGAGAAGGAGGGGGGGGGGGATTGCAGTTTTAAGTTATGATTTTTGAAATGTCCGGAACGTGGCATGAAGATGAGTCGCAGGGCTGCTGATTCTTTTTTTGTGGATGTGGTTTTCTTTTTTCAAAATTTACAATTAAGAATTTCCAATGAAAGTTAAGATCATGATTCAAATAAAAATAAATGGTGAGGGGCGGATCTAGAGGGCGGGGCCGAGGTTGTACACTCCGTCTCAAGTTCGGAAGCAAGGTGCCCCAATTTGACCTCAAATGTGCCCTTGTATAATTGTCATTGTGCCGTACCTACCCGGCCCTGTTCCCCTGTTCGAATTTAAGGTAAAATGGCTTTCACATACATATTAATATTTGCAGTTCTAACTTATGATTTTTGAAATGCCCGGAACGTGGCATGAAGATGAGTCGCATGGCTGCTGCTTCTTTTTCTGTGGAAGTGGTTTTCTTTTTTCAAAATTTGCCCTGATCCCCCGCACCACTTAATACCCACCAAATAAAAACGCATATTTTAAAGGACAGTTATCGTCTATAATGTAGAGGTAAATAGATTTTAATTTCGTGTTTTGATTGGTCGAAACACAATGGTATAATGTGCACTTGTATTGATAAGCCAATCAGTATCGTTTTGGAATAAAATGTACGGCGCCACATTTTAATCACGACAGATGGCCTTTAAGTCTATAATTTAATAGGTGATTATCCCTTCAAAGTGAGCTGATCAAAAGCTAAAAATCGCAGTTTACGGAGCTTTACCCATGGGCCCCTTGTGGGCAGTGGTGTATCCAGCTATCAGCGCCATGGCCAGAGGTGGCAAAAAGTGTCCAAAAATATGACTTTTTAATCTGACTTCTGGCTAAATGAAAAATATCCAATATTAGCCAATGTCGAACAAACTGAAACAAGCGAATCACTACCAATGTGATATATAATGGCAATTTGTAACAACATTGAAGGCCATTTTAAAACACAAATTTGGCAATTTTAAACTAAATTTTTGCGATTTTAAACAAAATTAGGGGAAATTTTGAATGAATCTAAGCAATTTTTGACCTCATTTCTACTATTTGAAACAAACTTTGGGTGACTTTTAACCAAATTTGTGCAATTTTACCAAATTTGGGCCATTTTAAAGAAAAGTTTGGGCGGAAATTTTAACCAAAAATTAATGCATGCATGCAAAATGCAAGTTCTTGCACGAATATGAATAGAAAATTGTCCTACTTTGAATATTTCACTACATAATTTGAATCCACACAACTTAAGGGCACAGAACTTTGGAAGGGGGAGGGGCACGGTCACGTGCCCCTCGCTGGCCACGGCTCTGGCCTATATCGCCCATTTTAGGCTACTATAGTACTAAGAGGTCACTATACAGGTCCGGACTGTCCGGGCCTGTATAGTGACCCCTGAGATTTTCCTCTGGGTCATCGGATTGGTCGGGGTTCTGTATAGTAACCTCTGAGATTTTTAATCATTTGCATATACTTAATGCTAACTTCGGATTGGTCGGGCCTGTATAGCAGCCCCTGAGCTTTTCCCTCTGGGTCATCGGATTGCCGTCACAGGATATTCTCGATAACGGAGCTTCTGATTGGTCGGGTCCGTATAGTGGCCCTGAGATTTTCCAGGTCATCGGATTGCCATCACAAGGTAGTCTTGATTGTTCTATAAAGTTCTTTTAACGAGGTGTATAGCTTTTGCTGATTGGGTGTAAGGTAAAAGTACCTGCTCCAACCAACGCAGGATACCGTAGGAGGCAAGCCATGGTAGCTCTTTTTCCTCCTTCCGCCCTCATTATGGTTTCATCGGATCTTGAGTTACTCAGCAGTGTGATCGGGGCCCGTCTGTACAGTGACCTCTGAGATTTTTTCTTCTGGGTCATCGGATTGCGTGACAAGATATTCTGAATTTTTCCATAAAGTCCTTTTAACAAAGTGTATTGCTTTTCTTGACTGGGTGTGTCAGGAGGGGGTATCATGGTACTCATTGTCGCCCATTTCACAACAATACACCCTGATAATCTGTTGATTAGAAGCTTAGATTTGCCAAAGAGTTTAAACTGTACAAATAATATAGATAAATCGCCATATCACGAGTATCGATAATATCGTCACAATTTACCGAGTTACGTCATTCGAGAAACAGGAAACTTGTCATGTTTGAGACCATGTTTTTAAAAATAGGTAAGATTTGAGCGGTGATATTTTTTAAACGGTGTGATTTGAGCGGCGATATTTCTTTTAACGTGTACGAATTGAGAACGAATTTTTTTATTTTCAAATCCCATTGACTTTGCACAGGGAGCAAAATTTGATCGAAGATATTTTGAAAACGTGAATAATTTGAGAAGACATTTTTTTCTGACACTCCTCATTTGAGAAACAATTTTTCGGAAACACTCATTTGAGAAACAATTTTTTCTGAAACACTCATTTGGGCAGTTTTTTGCTCAACTGTTTTTCATTTGAAAGGACAAAGCTGGCATCTAACGGGGAATGACAGGACAGAACTGCACTTTAATGCGAAATACGGGGATCTACAGGACTTCATCGTGGGACTAATTGGACAAAACTGCGTTTTTAACGGGGGAAATGGCGTCAACGGGGGAATGACAGGACAGAACTGTGCTTTAATGCGAAATACGGGGTCCACGGGGCTTCATCGTGGGAATAATCGGACAAAACTACGTTTTTACCGAGAAAAATGGCATCAACGGGGGAAATGACAGGACAGAACTGCGCTTTAATGTGAAATACGGGGGTCTATAGGGCTTCATTGTGGGACTAATTGGACAAAACTGCGTTTTTAACGGAAAAAATGGCGTCAACGGGGGGAATGACAGGACAGAACTGCGCTTTAATGTGAAATACGGGGGTCTATAGGGCTTCATCGTGGGAATAATTGAAAAAAAATGCGTTTGGAAAAAATGGCGTCTAACGGGGAAATGACAGGATAGAACTGCGCTTTAATGCGAAATACGGGGGTCTACGTGGGCTTCATTGTGGGAATAATCAGACAAAACTACGTTTTTAACCGAAAAATGGCTTCAATGGGGGAATGACAGGACAGAACTTCGCTTTAAAAAGGGGGTGGGACTTGATTCCAAACCACGCCCCCTAAACTTGTTTCTTCAAACATTACATTAGAGCATGCACTTTTTGTTAATCCGGTGAAGAAGAAGGAGGAGGAGCAAGAGGAGGAGGAGGAGCAAAAGGAGGAGCAAGAGGAGGAGAAGAAGAAGAAGCAGGGCTTCAAATTTGAGAAGGCATTTTGATGTGTACTTCAGTTTTTGAAATTCCTTGAGCGCTCTTTTTGTGTCAACCATCCACTTTTGAAAGGATAACTTGAAGGGAAAAAAATGGTAAAAAACGAGGGAAATGGGCTTAAAAGCGAAGGACTTTATTGCGTACACGCGAAAATGACGTCATTGCCTTGAGAATGGGACAAAAGTATCTATGACGTTTTGAAATGTAGATGTGTATTATGTTGTATGTAACCATGGACCAGTCTAGAACTGTCCGGAGAGAACCGCCATGACGACGGAACGTCGACGAACCTTGCGCCGTACCAAAGCACTAATTAAACCCGATTTCGACCGAGTTATATTGCCCTATGCGAGGTTGACGAAAATACAGTCGCTATCCCCCGTCTAACATCAGGCAACTCTAGCATATCAAGGGTAAGCAAGGTGTGTTTTCTTCCTTGTAACTGTTGGCGTGTACATTCTTCTTCAAGCGATGCCAGTCGCTTTCTAATTTCATCAGGCATGCACTGATTTCCCGTCATGTTTGGAAACTTTTGTTGTTACCATGATTATTCATATATTGTCTCTTTGTATTTAAGTTCTTGCTTCCTCAAGCCATTATGTTGTTTTATATATTTTTTGTCATTGTATAGATTGTAATGTGAAAAGGGGCCAATGGCCTGTAACGAAATAAATGTATGTCTGAAAATTTGTTATCAACATGTCACAATTTAATGTGGTATTGCCAACAAGCGATAAGGTACAGTACATGTGCGGTGTTGCCATGCAAGGCATCTCGAACAGTCGAAGCAAGAAGTTGCCATTGCTCCCAGCTCAAAGACTCTCACGACCAATGTTCGAAAAGTTGCTGAGCTAGCTCCAGTCAGCCAGTGGAACAAAGTTAAAGGAATCACGAAAAGCAGAACTTTTTACCCAAACTTACCGAACATTTAGCCCAAAATAATCAAATTGTTGGACCTACTTTTGCAGAAATTTCAAGCAAAATAGCCGATTTTTTTGTTGACAATTAAACAATATTCCGAAAACTAACTGATTTTCTAATTATGCAAATTTTTCGAAAAATTGACATACATTTTTCATTTTTGTGCATCATTTCGATTTCCTTAGCTCATTTTTTGAAGAAAAAAGCCGGCCTGGGTGAAATTTCTCTCCATGCCTCTTATCCCTGCGCTGCTGCTATGCCCTCCCCCCCCCCACCCCTCTCCCCCTCCGTCCGTGGGTTATGTGCATTTGTTCTTGCTAACACCCCATCCTCCCTTCAGAAAGTTGATGAAGTTGAACAATCAGGATTAAAGTTATACCGGTAATATAATGTTTTGGAATTCTCTGAGGATCCATACAATTATTTGGAAACATCGAAAGAAAAAAAACATAAACAAAAAACGGATTAGCCAACAACATTTTCGAGATCATCGGAAATGTGATATCATGACTTGAAAAAATCGGGAATTTGTATCATCTGATTCGGAAACATAGCAGAAATTAAGATCATGATTTCGAAAAATCGGGAAATTTTAGAACCTGATTCGGAAAAATCGGGAAATTTAAAACCGGATTTGAGAAAATCGGGTAATTTAAGACCATGATTCGGAAAAATCGGGAAGTTTGATAACAATTTTCGGAACAGCTCTTTCAATAATCCACACGTTTTGCCAAATTTTTTAGACTATTTTGCTCGAATCTTTAGACCAGTTTGCCCGAATTTCAAACAAGTTTGCCCGAATTTTTAGACCATTTGCCCGAATTTTTAAACCAAATTTTCAGACCATTACCCCCGAATTTTATACCATTTTTTTGAATTTTTCCTCATTATCAAGTATTGGGGGTGACACCCGCCCCCCCCCCCCTCCCCTCTCTTCTCACCCACCCTATTGCGACGTCCCTGATCCACACAGTTAACAATAGATACCATAATAGTAACACTAACTGTTGTACTCTTGTATGTTTATTCCCGCCTGGGATGAGTTTGAACTGTTTAACTGGCTTGTTCTTTTGCAAAGCGCCATAAGCCCCTTTTGGCGGATATCGGCGCTTTATCAAGTATACATTATTATCATTATTAACCTATTTCACATGTTTCTTAAACTGTTAAGGAGTAAGTTAGACCTCGATGGTCGTTTTAACAGCGGGCAGAGATGAGAATTCCTGTTTTGGGAACAGCTTATTGCAATGATAGTAGAAGTATAGCTGTATACAGGGCACGCAACCCGTGGTCAGGGAACTGGAAATACGAAGATATTTTGCTGGGTAGACAGGCTGACAGGTACATGTAGAAGTGTACAGGTAGAAGTTTCAGTCTACTGACAAAGATAAAAATATCTGGAAGTAATATTAGCAGACATACGCGGGATTTGCCTTCTGAAAGTGGGGGAGGGGAAGTCAAAAGTGGGGGAAGGGGGAAGTCAAAAGTGAGAGGAGCAAAAGCACGCTATGATGCAACAGAAATAGCCATACAAAAGATACAAATTACCCCTCAAATACCGTCTATGTTAGCAGATCTGGTGGAATAATAATGAGTGGAGCTCCTGGTAGCTGATACTGAAGTAGATGGTGGGAGGTATGTGTAGCAGGGCCGTAATTCTCATCCGGAAACTGAAGGAACGTGGCCTCTTGTTAAAACTGGAAGGAAGGGGGAGGAAAGGGAGGGAACCAGGAGGAAAATTTGTACAGAATGTACTCAAATTCAACCTTGCCTACACCTCCCGAAATTACGGTCCTGGTTTGTATTACCAGTATATTGCAAACTATATATCTTAGGCACAGGAATAGTGCAGTTCCAGTGCACGTTGGCTGCTTCGCGGCACAGGACTTGGCTTGACACCTTTCATTAATTCAGGCAATGAATACAAAACCCTTTTTAGGCAAGATCTTTCCCGAAGCGAGTCCTAATCGATTTTACGGCTTTGATATCCGTTTTCGGCCGTGAAAAAGACAATTTTGGGCGTAGTTGACATTTGGCCGAAATTTAGGTATGATTATATAGGCTAGGATAAATGACGTGCATTTCACTTGTATCGCGTGTAGAACTTATTTGGCAGTGCTATGAGCCGATTCTGACAGGCCTACCATGGAGGTTACATTTTTAACACACGGGCACCTTTACCTGTTTACAGGAATGTGCCAGTGGCGTAGGAATAGGGGACAGAGGAAATTGCATACCCTGGCGGGACATTTTTGAATTTTTGTTTGTTTGTTTAGAAT
>JAIGNY010004060.1:122500-142500 GCA_020152595.1 Chiridota heheva
ATTCTAATCAGGTATGACTTGCTTGATTTAAATCAGGCATGACTTGCTTCATTCAATTCACGCATGACTTGCTACATTCATTTCAGCCATGACGTCCTTCACTCAATTCAGGCATGACTTCCTTCACTCAATTCAGGAATGACTTCCTTTACTCAATTCAGGCATGACTTGCTTCACTCAATTCCGAAATGACTCGCTACACTCATTTCAGGTATAACTTGCTTCACTCAATTCAGGCATGACTTGCTTCATACAATTCCGGTATGACTTGCTTCATTCAATTCAGGCATGACTTGCTTTATTTAATTCAGGCATGACTTGCTTAATTCAATTCAGTCATGACTTGCTTCATTCAATTCAGGCCTGACTTGCTTCATTCAACTCAGGCATGACTTGCTTCATTCAATTCAGGCATGACTTCCTTCATTCAATTCAGGCATGACTTGCTTCATTCAATTCAGTCATGAATTACTTCATTCAATTTAGGTATGACTTGCTTCAGTTGAGTTAAATAAGATTTTCTTCAGTCAACTCAACTGTCACTGAGTTTGACATTCAAATAACATCACAACACAGATGGTGACAATGGTACCAAAACATACCAGAGTTGTATCACTAAAAGTTTATAAACAATAAGAACAAAACTGTCTGTTGCGACTAGAACGAAGGTATAAATAAAACTGAAGAACTCGGTTGTTGGAGTCACCTCAACTGTGATTTTCTTCAGTCAATCAAGCTGATTCCTGACGCAACAGTAACTTTCCATTTTATTTCACCATTTATATGAATTTCTTCTTTGACGAACTATTCTAGTTTTATTACCATAGCATAAAAGAAGAGAAGTGACGGTGTACAAGTGTTGAGCAAGACACTGTCATGTTCTAAATCTCTGTTTAACATCATTCAATGTCCAGAAAAAGCCAGAAACCATAAAAGTGGTGATGAGTGGTATTCGTGAATATATCCATAACCTACAAATAAGGCAGTCTTATTTTCACAAACTACTTTCTTATCATAATTTTGCCAAATGCAATTTAATCTCATAACTCAAGAAAGACTAGCAGATTTGAGACCAAACTGTGTGTCTATTGCATATGCTAAGAGTTTTTACAAGAAATCATTTATCACATTTATAAAAAGTACATTGGAAAGCACATTGAGTACGTTGGCAGAGCACTGTGTTGTATAAAAACCCAGTATCATATTCACCTCTATAATTTCTTAATATACATTCAATTTTTCTCTCTCACAGAAGTCTCAAACAATATTTCCAACTTTTAGCTGACAAGACCCTTTTGGGACAATATGGAATATTTCAATGTCTTGCAGACAATGTTACTCTCAAACTGACATATCACTGCTTTGTATCTTCTCTTTCACCTAATTGCAATCCTTCACTCTTCAGGTTTTTCAGGTGGCAGATCAAATGTACCAGTGACCTCACGGTTGCAGGTTTTTAAGGTACTGGCAGATAAGAGGGAGAACTTGCCAATTGTCCGTCAGGATGCTGATCACCGCCACATCAGGTCGGCTCTCCATTTTCATGAGTAGATGCCATCTTGGCGGCAAAAATATGCCAAGATACCACAGACTGCCTGCAAGAAGGTAACAATGAAGTAATTGGCTTGAATTCTTTGATTCAATTTTGGAAGAGGTTTCAGTATCTTAACAGGGAGGTGTCACACATGCCCTATACTAAACACATGCTAAACCCCATGCCCTATAATACATACCACAAAACCATTGCTATGAGCAAGTAATGTCACAAAACTTGAATAGGAAGGGGCATATATTAAGTCTTCAAATCACCTCGAAGGCTGATTTTTTTCTTCAAAAAATGAAGATCTATGGTTTTTAACAGAAGCATAATTAAAATATCAAGAGGTAAATTTTCAGGGTTTTAACACTACTCGGCCTGCCGTTTAAGACTACTCGGCCCGCCGTTTAACACTACTTGGCCCGCCGTTTAACATACTCACCCCGCAATATAAATTTCAACAGTGCACCAAGCAGAAATATAAATTTCCCTACGAAAATGGCAGTGATCTATGTTAAGCCTTTGAAACTTTGTTGTTCTATTTTTGTGCATTTTATTTGACTCAACAGGTAATCTTTGCTTTTATTTGTAGCAAACATAATAATCAAGTTTTTTTGTCCTGGTTTTTTGGGATCAGGTTTACAGCTTTTTAGACAGGTTTTGGACTAATGTTAAGAGAGAATATGCCTAGTCCTAAGCATGCATTGTTTTTATTGTTATGCCTACTGCACTATCATGGTCCATTGCAAGTGCCTAGCCCCGAATTCGACAAATTAAAGGGAAAAATATCCCCATTTCTAAAGTAATTACTGTGAATTAACACATATTAACAGGGATTCAGCCTAGCATACCAAGACAAACCATGAAACATATTAAAGACATGTAAACAGCATTTATAATGTATTGATGCTGCGACATGGTATCAGGCAAAAAATGTTGGGTGGGCACTTATTACGTCAAATACAGTAATTTAAAAGATGAATTCAAGATCAAGGTAAAATATGTTGTGGAATGGTACGCAAGAATTGGGGAGTAATACGGTTTAAAGGGAATGAGTAAGATGTAGCCAAGGAGAGAAGACTTGAAAGGGAGTTTATGGAAGAGTTCTGTGATCTAGGTAGTGACGGGAGATGGAGGGAGAATGGAGGATATTCAAACATACCATTCTGTGGTTCCAGAATGATGTAAGGAGAAAGTTGTGCCCGGATTATGCACTCCATGTCAGTGGAAGTATAGGGCAATGTCACCACCGACTGAACACAAGTCGAGCTCTCCCTGCTTTAACAAGGAAATAAAACATATCACAATCTGAGCAACATCAAATAATGAAGCACTTAATCATTCAATACATTTCAATCATTCATGCACATTTTTCTTCAAACTGGCAAACATGAAACTGTTTACGAGTAAAATATTCAAGATCTTTAGATAAACGTTTTGCATTGTTTTGTGTCCTCGCTTGAATATATTAGAGCAAGAGCAAAAACCAATTTTAGAGGGCACAATTCTATGACTGTTGCAAATGATTGAGAAAGAAAACTTGAGAGACAGAGAAAATGTTTCAGAATGTTTCTAAATTGATAATAAAATGATCAGCAAATGTGTGGATGGTCCTCTTTGCTTTCATTGTGAAATTGAATGTTGTATCCCAGACTTGTGATCTTACCCAATGCTCTGCCCCTCGATGTGAGTCCACAGCATATCAAACATGGTCTTTTTGACATCCTCACCTAATGGCAGTGGCATGAAAAAGTCTGCGAACCCCACACTGATAGGGATGATGCTGCAGGTGCAAGTCCTCTTATCAGCTGTGCTAAAAATCACACTGTTCAAAATTTTACAAAAAAGAATAGAAATAACTGGTTTTCATTATATTTGAAGGAATTTTCTTTTCAAAAAAAGCCAAGCACTTTACGTCAAGAAAAGCCAAACACTTTACGTCAAGGGAAGAAAGCTAAGAATGGGACATACGTGCAACAGAACATCAACTCATTGTAGTCCACAATGGATCCTTCCATTCTTCAAGGGTACATACCTGACCTTCAGCTTGGTTGGATGTGGGTCTACAATGAATCCTTTCATTCTTCAAAGGTACATACCTGACCTTCAGCTTGGTTGGATGTGGGTCTACAATGGATCCTTTCATTCTTCAAAGGTACATACCTGACCTTCAGCTTGGTTGGATATGGGTCTACAATAAATCCTTCCATTCTTCAGAGGTACATACCTGACCTTCAGCTTAGTTGAATGTGGGTCTACAATTGATTCTTTCATTCTTCAAGGGTACATACCTGACCTTCAGCTTGGTTGGATGTGGGTCTACAATGAATCCTTTCATTCTTCAAAGGTACATACCTGACCTTTAGCTTGGTTGGATGTGGGTCTACAATGGATCCTTCCATTCTTCAAAGGTACATACCTGACCTTCAGCTTAGTTGGATGTGGGTCTACAATGGATCCTTTCATTCTTCAAGGGTACATACCTGACCTTCAGCTTGGTTGGATGTGGGTCTACAATAAATCCTTCCATTCTTCAAGGGTACATAATACCTGACCTTCAGCTTGGTTGGATGTGGGTCTACAATGGATCCTTCCATTCTTCAAGGGTACATACCTGACCTTCAGCTTGGTTGGATGTGGGTCTACAATGGATCCTTCCATTCTTCAAAGGTACATACCTGACCTTCAGCTTGGTTGGATGTGGGTCTACAATGAATCCTTTCATTCTTCAAAGGTACATACCTGACCTTCAGCTTGGTTGGATGTGGGTCTACAATGGATCCTTTCATTCTTCAAAGGTACATACCTGACCTTCAGCTTGGTTGGATGTGGGTCTACAATGGATTCTTTCATTCTTCAAGGGTACATACCTGACCTTCAGCTTGGTTGGATGTGGGTCTACAATGAATCCTTTCATTCTTCAAAGGTACATACCTGACCTTCAGCTTGGTTGGATGTGGGTCTACAATGGATCCTTCCATTCTTCAAAGGTACATACCTGACCTTCAGCCTAGTTGAATGAGGGTCTTCAATTGATTCTTTCATTCTTCAAGGGTACATACCTGACCTTCAGCTTGGTTGGATGTGGGTCTACAATGGATTCTTTCATTCTTCAAGGGTACATACCTGACCTTCAGCTTGGTTGGATGTGGGTCTACAATGGATCCGTCCATTCTTCAAGGGTACATACCTGACCTTCAGCTTGGTTGGATGTGGGTCTACAATGGATCCGTCCATTCTTCAAGGGTACATACCTGACCTTCAGCTTGGTTGGATGTGGGTCTACAATGGATCCTTCCATTCTTCAAGGGTACATACCTGACCTTCAGCTTGGTTGGATGTGGGTCTACAATGGATCCTTTCATTCTTCAAAGGTACATACCTGACCTTCAGCTTGGTTGGATGTGGGTCTACAATAAATCCTTCCATTCTTCAAAGGTACATACCTGACCTTCAGCTTAGTTGGATGTGGGTCTACAATGGATCCGTCCATTCTTCAAGGGTACATACCTGACCTTCAGCTTGGTTGGATGTGGGTCTACAATGGATCCTTCCATTCTTCAAGGGTACATACCTGACCTTCAGCTTGGTTGGATGTGGGTCTACAATGGATTCTTTCATTCTTCAAAGGTACATACCTGACCTTCAGCTTGGTTGGATGTGGGTCTACAATGGATCCTTTCATTCTTCAAGGGTACATACCTGACCTTTAGCTTGGTTGGATGTGGGTCTACAATGAATCCTTTCATTCTTCAAAGGTACATACCTGACCTTCAGCTTGGTTGGATGTGGGTCTACAATGGATCCTTCCATTCTTCAAAGGTACATACCTGACCTTCAGCTTGGTTGGATGTGGGTCTACAATGAATCCTTTCATTCTTCAAAGGTACATACCTGACCTTCAGCTTGGTTGGATGTGGGTCTACAATGGATCCTTTCATTCTTCAAGGGTACATACCTGACCTTCAGCTTGGTTGGATGTGGGTCTACAATAAATCCTTCCATTCTTCAAGGGTACATACCTGACCTTCAGCTTGGTTGGATGTGGGTCTACAATGGATCCTTTCATTCTTCAAGGGTACATACCTGACCTTCAGCTTGGTTGGATGTGGGTCTACAATAAATCCTTCCATTCTTCAAGGGTACATACCTGACCTTCAGCTTAGTTGGATGTGGGTCTACAATGGATCCTTTCATTCTTCAAAGGTACATACCTGACCTTCAGCCTAGTTGAATGAGGGTCTTCAATTGATTCTTTCATTCTTCAAGGGTACATACCTGACCTTCAGCTTGGTTGGATGTGGGTCTACAATGGATCCTTCCATTCTTCAAAGGTACATACCTGACCTTCAGCTTGGTTGGATGTGGGTCTACAATGAATCCTTTCATTCTTCAAAGGTACATACCTGACCTTCAGCTTGGTTGGATGTGGGTCTACAATGGATCCTTTCATTCTTCAAGGGTACATACCTGACCTTCAGCTTGGTTGGATGTGGTTCTACAATAAATCCTTCCATTCTTCAAGGGTACATACCTGACCTTCAGCTTGGTTGGATGTGGGTCTACAATGGATCCTTTCATTCTTCAAAGGTACATACCTGACCTTCAGCTTGGTTGGATGTGGGTCTACAATGGATCCTTTTATTCTTCAAGGGTACATACCTGACCTTCAGCTTGGTTGGATGTGGGTCTACAATGAATCCTTTCATTCTTCAAAGGTACATACCTGACCTTCAGCTTGGTTGGATGTGGGTCTACAATGGATCCTTCCATTCTTCAAAGGTACATACCTGACCTTCAGCTTGGTTGGATGTGGGTCTACAATGGATCCTTTCATTCTTCAAGGGTACATACCTGACCTTCAGCTTGGTTGGATGTGGGTCTACAATAAATCCTTCCATTCTTCAAGGGTACATACCTGACCTTCAGCTTGGTTGGATGTGGGTCTACAATGGATCCTTTCATTCTTCAAGGGTACATACCTGACCTTCAGCTTGGTTGGATGTGGGTCTACAATAAATCCTTCCATTCTTCAAGGGTACATACCTGACCTTCAGCTTGGTTGGATGTGGGTCTACAATGGATCCTTTCATTCTTCAAAGGTACATACCTGACCTTTAGCTTGGTTGGATGTGGGTCTACAATGGATTCTTTCATTCTTCAAAGGTACATACCTGACCTTCAGCTTGGTTGGATGTGGGTCTACAATGGATCCTTTCATTCTTCAAAGGTACATACCTGACCTTCAGCTTAGTTGGATGTGGGTCTACAATGGATCCTTTCATTCTTCAAAGGTACATACCTGACCTTCAGCTTGGTTGGATGTGGGTCTACAATAAATCCTTCCATTCTTCAAGGGTACATACCTGACCTTCAGCTTGGTTGGATGTGGGTCTACAATGGATCCTTTCATTCTTCAAGGGTACATACCTGACCTTTAGCTTGGTTGGATGTGGGTCTACAATTGATTCTTTCATTCTTCAAGGGTACATACCTGACCTTCAGCTTGGTTGGATGTGGGTCTACAATGAATCCTTTCATTCTTCAAAGGTACATACCTGACCTTCAGCTTGGTTGGATGTGGGTCTACAATGGATTCTTTCATTCTTCAAAGGTACATACCTGACCTTCAGCTTGGTTGGATGTGGGTCTACAATGGATCCTTCCATTCTTCAAGGGTACATACCTGACCTTCAGCTTGGTTGGATGTGGGTCTACAATGGATCCTTTCATTCTTCAAGGGTACATACCTGACCTTCAGCTTGGTTGGATGTGGGTCTACAATGGATCCTTTCATTCTTCAAGGGTACATACCTGACCTTCAGCTTGGTTGGATGTGGGTCTACAATGGATCCTTCCATTCTTCAAAGGTACATACCTGACCTTCAGCTTGGTTGGATGTGGGTCTACAATGGATCCTTTCATTCTTCAAGGGTACATACCTGACCTTTAGCTTGGTTGGATGTGGGTCTACAATGAATCCTTCCATTCTTCAAGGGTACATACCTGACCTTCAGCTTAGTTGGATGTGGGTCTACAATGGATCCTTTCATTCTTCAAGGGTACATACCTGACCTTCAGCTTGGTTGGATGTGGGTCTACAATGAATCCTTTCATTCTTCAAAGGTACATACCTGACCTTCAGCTTGGTTGGATGTGGGTCTACAATGGATCCTTCCATTCTTCAAAGGTACATACCTGACCTTCAGCCTAGTTGAATGAGGGTCTTCAATTGATTCTTTCATTCTTCAAGGGTACATACCTGACCTTCAGCTTGGTTGGATGTGGGTCTACAATGGATTCTTTCATTCTTCACATACCTGACCTTCAGCTTGGTTGGATGTGGGTCTACATAAATCCTTCCATTCTTCAAGGGTACATACCTGACCTTCAGCTTGGTTGGATGTGGGTCTACAATGAATCCTTTCATTCTTCAAAGGTACATACCTGACCTTCAGCTTGGTTGGATGTGGGTCTACAATGGATCCTTTCATTCTTCAAAGGTACATACCTGACCTTCAGCTTGGTTGGATGTGGGTCTACAATGGATCCTTTCATTCTTCAAAGGTACATACCTGACCTTCAGCTTGGTTGGATGTGGGTCTACAATGGATCCTTTCATTCTTCAAAGGTACATACCTGACCTTCAGCTTGGTTGGATGTGGGTCTACAATGGATCCTTCCATTCTTCAAGGGTACATACCTGACCTTCAGCTTGGTTGGATGTGGTTCCATGGGAGTCAGGGTGTACGTCACCTTTTGACACGGTCCGTCTGGCAGAAGTGAATCTTTCATGGAAAAGCTTGCAACCGTAACATCTGATGGAAAATAAATATTGAATGGTCTAACAAAACTTAAAACATGAAACAAGATTACATTTCAAATGCAAAAAGAAAAGTTAAAGAAGTTTGTTTGTTTGTTTGTTTGATGAGGTCTTAACGGCACCACGACAACGAAGGTCAAATTGTGCCTGAGAGGTCAGATCATTTTAGAGGTAGTAAGGAAAGAGACCAGGGGAAGAATGAGAGAAATTCAAGAACAAAAGCCAGAAAGCTGTGATCGAGAGAGGAGGTGCATGTGTAAAACAAAAACAAAGTAGAGAGGGGGTGGAAGAGGAGATTTAAATATGGTTGTAGAGGGATGCATGCTGAAGGAAGGAGACTATTTCATCTGGAGGATTTTTTTGGAAGAACTCAGCAATTGAGTTGTGGGGAGCGAGGGAAGCTCTGGGAAGGTTGTACAGGGGCAAGCAAGGAGAACGTGTTGGATTGTGAGGATGCAGTGGCAATTGTTACAGAGGGGTTGGGGGAACCAATAAGGAGGTGGGAGGAGTGAGGTGGGTGTGACCAATTCTAAGACGGGTAATATGAACGTTGTCGATACGAGAAAGGTTGTTGATGGTGGATTTGATCGGGATTGTGGGCTGGATAACATGGAGTTTGTTATCAATTTGGAAGTTCCATAAGGTTTGCCAGCGGTCACGAACAAGAGAAGCGATAAGCGGTTTGATGTCAGAGAGGGTTTTGGGAAAAGGGGAAGGGAGGAGGTTAAGGGCAAGCTTAGCGGCTGTATCAGCCCTGTCATTGCCAGGGATGCCAACATGGCTGGGTATCCAGAAGAAAAGAACACTTTTCCTGCAGAGGGTGGGAGAAAAGAGTTTCCGGAGGAGGAGGTGGCAGGTGAGGTTATCCCATTTAAGATTGAGTAAAGAAGTAAGAACAGCCTTTGAGTCAGAGAAAATGGCAAAGTGACTAAGAGGAGAGTACTCAATAAAGTTGAGGGCGAGGAGAATGGCCTTAGCCTCGGCTGAAAAGATGGATGAGTGGTCAGGAAGTCTGCTACTGAAAAGTACTCATGTAAAGAAAGTACCAACTCACCTTCTATGACCTGGTAGAAAGATGGAGAATCAATATGAATTATCATTGCATACAAATTCTGGAGAGACTTCTCTGCTGATTCCTGTACCTGAAAAATGGAAATTAGATAAAATATTGAATAATTGGCTTCTGTTCAATAAATATTGCATTTCAACATGGATATGAAAAATCTGTGGAAACTTTACAACTGTTAGAAAACACTTCAAGATTCTACAAATTCAAAGGTTTACTGCTAAAGCCTTCTGCTCTCTTCCTTGACAGTTCTGCTTCAATATCAGTTCCTGCTCTTCATCCCTGCCCAATTTCAATTAGCACAGTGTTCCCCTTTCCTCGCATCCCAATTGCAAAAGGCAAATTATATGATGAAATATTATCTTCATACAGAGGATTCTCTCATCCCCAAAACTCCTTAAACTCGGGTTAATGGCATTCTCTCATCCCCAAAACTCCTTAAACTCGGGTTAATGGCATTCTCTCATCCCCAAAACTCCTTAAACTCGGGTTAATGGTAAAAACATATGCCTACAATTGAAGGAAACACCAAGTATAAAAATGATGCATTGCATACTGAAATTCTAAGTGCCTTACATGCTTAAATTCGAAGTTCCCTACATACTGAAATTCTGTGTGCATTGAATACTGAAGTTCTATGTGGCTTGCATATGAAAGATGAAATGCCTTACATGATGAAATCTATGTGCTTGCACACTAAAATTCGAAATTTCTTGCATACTGAAATTCTGTATGCATTGTATGCTGAAAATTTAAGTGCCTTACATTCTGAAATCTATGTGGCTTGCATACTAAAATTCTAAGTTTCTTGCATACTGAATTTTTAAGTGGTTTGCTAACTGATGATAAAAATTGCCTCACATAATGGAGATAAAAACTGATGTGCAGCTGCGGTAAGACCTTGGTAAACTGCATGGTGGTGATGTACTCCTCTGCACTTTTGGTGGAGAGAGTCAACCAGCTCTGTGTATTCATGCTGCCTTCCAATTCTTGAAGAAAACAAAGACAGATAGTGTTTTTCATTAAATGCATATTTACTTAGACATCCTGATAGAATATTGTAAAGCCTTTATCTACAAAACTCTTCAAGTATTCATAGGAATTTGTTTAATGTTCGATGAGGGCTTAAGGGCACCACGACAACGAGGGTAGAATTGTGCCTGAGAGATCAGATCATTCTAGAGGTAGGAAGGAAAGGAAACAGGGGGAGAATGAGAGAAATTCAAGAACAAAAAATCAGAAAGCTGTGATCGAGAAAGGGGGTGCATGGTTGAAACAAAAACAAGGTAGGGAGAGGGGATGGAAGAGAAGAATTAAATATGGTTGTAAAAGGAAGCATCATGAAGGAAGGAGATAATTTTATCTGGAGGATTTTTCTGAAAGAACTCAGCAATTGAGTTGTGGGGAGCGAGGGAAGCTCTAGAAAGATTGTACAGGGGGCAAGCAAGGAGAACGTGATGGATTGTGAGGGTGCAATGGCAATGGTTGCAGAGGGGCTGGGGGGAGCCAATAAGGAGGTGGGAGTGAGTGAGGTGGGTGTGACCTATTCTAAGATGGGTAATATGAACGTTGTCGATACGGGAGAGGTTGTTGATGGTGGGTTTGATCGGAATGATAGGCTGGATGACGTGGAGTTTGTTATCATTTTGGGAGTTCCATGAGGTTTGCCAGCGGTCACGAACAAGGGAAGGAATAAGTGGTTTGATGTCAGAGAGGGTTTTGGGAAAAGGGGTAGGGAGGAGGTTGAGGGCAAGCTTAACGGCTGCATCAGCCCTGTCATTGCCAGGGATGCCAACGTGGCTGGGTATCCAGAAGAAAAAGAACACTTTTTCTGCAGAGGGTGGGAGAAAGAAGTTTTCGTCGGAGGAGGTGGGATGTGAGGTTATCCCATTCATATGAAAGATAATCCATTACATCACACAGCACAGATGATATGTATCTATAGAACAGATATAATCCACAACATCACACAGCACAGATGATATGCATCTATAGAACAGATATAATCCATTACATTACGCAGCACAGATGATATGTATCTATGGAACAGATATAATCCATTACATCACGCAGCACAGATGATATGTATCTATAGAACAGATATAATCCATTACATTACGCAGCACAGATGATATGTATTTTTAGAACAGATATATCCATTACATCACGCAGCACATATGATATGTATTTATAGAACAGATATAATCCATTACATCACGCAGCACAGATGATATGTATCTATAGAACATATAATCCATTACATTGATATGTATCTATAGAACAGATACAGATGATATGTATTTTTAGAACAGATATATCCATTACATCACGCAGCACATATGATATGTATCTATAGAACAGATATAATCCATTACATTACACAGCACAGATGATATGTATCTATGGAACAGATATAATCCATTACATCATGCAGCACAGATGATATGTATCTATAGAACAGATATAATCCATTACACCACACAGCACAGATGATATGTATCTATAGAACAGATATAATCCATTACACCACACAGCACAGATAATATGTATCTATAGTACAGATATAATCCATTACATCACACAGCACAGAAGATATGTATCTATAGTACAGATATAATTCATTACATCACACAGCACAGATGATATGTATCTATAGTACAGATATAATCCATTACATCACACAGCACAGATGATATGTATCTATAGAACAGATATAATCCATTACACCACACAGCACAGATGATATGTATCTATAGTACAGATATAATCCATTACATCACACAGCACAGAAGATATGTATCTATAGTACAGATATAATCCATTACATCACACAGCACAGATGATATGTATCTATAGAACAGATATAATCCATCACATCACACAGCACAGATGATATGTATCTATAGTACAGATATAATCCATCACATCACACAGCACAGATGATATGTATCTATAGTACAGATATAATCCATTACATCACACAGCACAGATGATATGTATCTATAGAACAGATATAATCCATCACATCACACAGCACAGAAGATATGTATCTATAGTACAGATATAATCCATCCATTACATTACATCACACAGCACAGATGATATGTATCTATAGTACAGATATAATCCATTACATCACACAGCACAGATGATATGTATCTATAGAACAGATATAATCCATTACACCACACAGCACAGATGATATGTATCTATAGTACAGATATAATCCATTACATCACACAGCACAGATGATATGATATAGAACAGATGCTTTAGGGGAAGTAAAGAGTTATTATTAAAAGAGAGATTTAAAAAAAAAATGAATTTGCTAAACCTTGTCAGTTGGAGGAGTGGCTCTTGGAGATGTTCCACGGCAGGAGCAACAGGAAACGTTCCAGTCCCCGTCACCAGGTTCGTGAGATGCTGACTGCTGCTCCCCTCCTCCTCAGCCGAGCTCAAGATTGTCTGAATCTACCAATCACAAGATGAATATCACGCACCAGTTTCACACAACATTACAAACTATTTATCAACTTTATCCATGACAGCTGGGCTCCTCAAACATTCACTTAATTTACATATGACCACAACATACTTCTACATATCTTGACATAATTGTTACGTTTAAAGTTCAAACTTAATTTAAGTTATTACAAGCAGACACCAAATCTTTACACTGGATTTGATACATATCTTTCATAATCTTTAAAACTTATTCTTCAACATTTCCATCAAAATAAAGAATGAAAAGTAAACAATGACAACTTCATTTTCTAAATTGTTTTCATTAAAATAAGTAAATACATTATGAAAATAATTTACACACAAAATATCAAAAACTGTCAAAGCTGTTTATGACAAAGATCTGATACAGATGATGCCATTTGCACTCCATAACACCATGACAAAGATCTGATACAGATGATGCCATTTGCACTCCATAACACCATGACAAAGATCTGATACAGATGATGTCATTTGCACTCCATAACACCATGACAAAGATCTGATACAGATGATGCCATTTGCACTCCATAAGACCATGACAAAGATCTGATACAGATGATGCCATTTGCACTCCATAACACCATGACAAAGATCTGATACAGATGATGCCATTTGCACTCCATAACACCATGACGAAGATCTGATACAGATGATATCATTTGCACTCCATAACACCATGACAAAGATCTGATACAGATGATGCCATTTGCACTCCATAACACCATGACGAAGATCTGATACAGATGATATCATTTGCACTCCATAACACCATGACAAAGATCTGATACAGATGATGTCATTTGCACTCCATAACACCATGACAAAGATCTGATACAGATGATATCATTTGCACTCCATTACACGATGACAAAGATCTGATACAGATGATGCCATTTGCACTTCATAACACAATGACAAAGATCTGATACAGATGATGTCATTTGCACTCCATAACACCATGACAAAGATCTGATACAGATGATATCATTTGCACTCCATAACACCATGACAAAGATCTAATACAGATGATATCATTTGCACTTCAAAACACCATGGCAAAGATCTGATACAGATGATGCCATTTGCACTCCATAACACCATGACAAAGATCTGATACAGATGATGCCATTTGCACTCCATAACACGATGACAAAGATCTGATACAGATGATATCATTTGCACTCCATAACACGATGGCAAAGATCTGATACAGATGATGCCATTTGCACTCCATATTGGTTTTTAAAGATATGCAGTCATTGATATCTACTTGTTATGAACTCAAAGTCCAGATTTTTTCTGTAAAAATTCACCTTTTCTTTGGATACATTTGTTAATAGAAGATAGCAAAATCTGGCTCTCTCCCTGATGTCCACATCTCTGTGGTGCAGTAGTAGATTGAGTACCACATCCCCTAGATCTGAAATGGAACAAATGCAACTAGTAAGTGCAACTAACAGGCTGGTTTGCATATTCTAACTCCAAATGGTGATAGTCATGAAAAACCTAAGTCAATTACTGGACCTTGTTTGTTTGTTTGTTTGATGAAGTTTTAACGGCACCACGGCAACGAGGGTCAAATTGTGCCTGAGAGGTCAGATCATTCTAGAGGTAGGAAGGAAACGAAACAGGGGGAGAATGAGAGAAATTCACGAACAAAAAGTCAGAAAGCTGTGATCGAGAGAGGAGGTGCATGGATGAAACAAAAACAAGGTAGAGAAGGGGTGGAAGAGGAGAATTAAATATGGTTGTAGAGGGAAGCATAATGAAGGAAGGAGATCATTTTATCAGGAGGATTTTTCTGGAAGAACTCAGCAATTGAGTTGTGGGAAGCGATGGAAGCTCTGGGAAGGTTGTGCAGGGGGCAAGCAAGGAGAACGTGATGGATTGTGAGGGTGCAGTGGCAATTGTTACAGAGGGGTTGGGGGAGCCAATAAGGAGCTGGGAGTGAGTGGGGTGGGTGTAACCAATTCTAAGATGGGTAATATAAACGTTGTCGATACGAGAGAGGTTATTGATGGTGGATTTGATCCGAATTGTGGGCTGGATGTCATGGAGTTTGTTATCAATTTGGGAGTTCCATGAGGTCTGCCAGCTGTCAGGAACAAGGGAAGCGATAAGCGGTTTGATGTCAGAGAGGCTTTTAGAAAAAGGGGTAGGGAGGAGGTTGAGGGCAAGCTTAGCTGCTGCATCAGCCCTGTCATTGCCAGGGATGCCAATATGGCTGGGTATCCAGAAGAAAAGAACACTTTTCCTGCAGAGGGCTGAAGAAAGGAGTTTCCGGAGGAGGAGGTGGCAAGTGAGGTTATCCTATTTAAGATTGAGTAAAGAAGAAAGAACAGCCTTTGAGTCCCTTTTGCCATTACTTGTATCTAAACTTGATCATAAATGTTTAAAGGAAAGAAACAAGAAAACCACAACAACTGAGGTAATTCAAAGTGTTTAAGATTAGCATTGTGATACTACTTTGCTTTGATATGATTGGGCCTTGATAAACCAATCAGAAGCTATGATCTATTGTTTTAAATATTCAATGCTTCTGGACAGCTACAATCCCTACACAGAATAACAGTTAATAATGAGAGTGAAAAAAAAAATCAATTAATCTTCACATTAACAACTTTGCTGGAAATGAACCTCTATTGCCTTTTGTAGACAGAGGAACGTTACCATCAAATCTTTACATTTGTAGACAGAGGAACGTTACCATCAAATCTTTACATTTGTAGACAGAGGAACGTTACCACCAAATCTTTACATTTGTAGACAGAGGAGCGTTACCATCAAATCTTTACATTTGTAGACAGAGGAGCGTTACCATCAAATCTTTACATTTGTAGACAGAGGAACGTTACCATCAAATCTTTACATTTGTAGACAGAGGAACGTTACCATCAAATCTTTACATTTGTAGACAGAGGAACGTTACCATCAAATCTTTACATTTGTAGACAGAGAAACGTTACCATCAAATCTTTACATTTGTAGACAGAGGAACGTTACCATCAAATCTTTGCATTTGTAGACAGAGGAGCGTTACCATCAAATCTTTACATTTGTAGACAGAGGAACGTTACCATCAAATCTTTGCATTTGTAGACAGAGGAACGTTACCATCAAATCTTTACATTTGTAGACAGAGGAACGTTACCATCAAATCTTTACATTTGTAGACAGAGGAACGTTACCATCAAATCTTTACATTTGTAGACAGAGGAACGTTACCATCAAATCTTTACATTTGTAGACAGAGAAACGTTACCATCAAATCTTTACATTTGTAGACAGAGGAACGTTACCACCAAATCTTTACATTTGTAGACAGAGGAGCGTTACCATCAAATCTTTACATTTGTAGACAGAGGAGCGTTACCATCAAATCTTTACATTTGTAGACAGAGGAACGTTACCATCAAATCTTTACATTTGTAGACAGAGGAACGTTACCATCAAATCTTTACATTTGTAGACAGAGGAACGTTACCATCAAATCTTTACATTTGTAGACAGAGGAACGTTACCATCAAATCTTTACATTTGTAGACAGAGGAGCGTTACCATCAAATCTTTACATTTGTAGACAGAGGAGCGTTACCATCAAATCTTTACATTTGTAGACAGAGGAACGTTACCATCAAATCTTTACATTTGTAGACAGAGGAACGTTACCATCAAATCTTTACATTTGTAGACAGAGAGCGTTACCATCAAATCTTTACATTTGTAGACAGAGGAACGTTACCATCAAATCTTTACATTTGTAGACAGAGGAGCGTTACCATCAAATCTTTACATTTGTAGACAGAGGAGCGTTACCATCAAATCTTTACATTTGTAGACAGAGGAACGTTACCATCAAATCTTTACATTTGTAGACAGAGGAGCGTTACCATCAAATCTTTACATTTGTAGACAGAGGAACGTTACCATCAAATCTTTACATTTGTAGACAGAGGAACGTTACCATCAAATCTTTACATTTGTACACAGAGGAACGTTACCATCAAATCTTTGCATCTCATTCATAGAATAACGGCTAGGCGAACTTTTTCATTCATTGTTTTAAGTCTGTCAAAAAATATGGATATGCTTGACCACAAAAATAACAGTTCTGAAATAGCAAAAGTTATCGCATAGAATTCCTAGGTCTCACATCCTGAAGAAAGAAATGTCTGGAAAATGACTGCATGTCTGGTCTGCATGACTTCTCAGTTCATAAATTAATTTGCAAAGTCACTTATTTTCAACATTTTTTCCTTCGATTTTCACCATGTCCATTTTGTGACCATGTCAAGCAGTTAGATTGGAATGTTGCTGTTTTTAAAGGTTTTCTTTTTAACAACTAAAATCCGTAATTGTGTATCTTTTGGAAAAAGTTCTGAATCAGTTCAAATGTAACACACACTTATGTATGTGTAAAAAAAATACAGTTTCTGTTAAGTTTTTGGAAATTAAACTGCTGATTCTGACCGGCACATCAATATTAATGAAACAACTTGGGTCAGCTTTTTAACAAAAACATTAATGACAGCGTGACAGTAACGAGTTTTCTGCACGTACCTGAGAAGACATGATGCATACAGGGATGGATCATGACAATATGGCAGATTTGGATCAACTTGTTGCCTAGCAACCAATTCCCTTCTTCCAGCAATGATGTTGTATCCATCAGCTTCTTCAGATATTGTACCACAGGCTGATGAAAAACCAAAATAATGTAGCTTTTCTCTGATTTTCTGTCATCCAGACAATACCACAATTCTGATTGGCATGTTTGAATGAAAGTCTAAGGATGGAAATACATTCTTTAATGTACCAACAGTTTTGTCTTTCTTTTGGCCAAAATAAATTTTGAATGAAACTTTCAAATCATTTTTAACTTACTTCCAAAGATAGCTGTATTTCACAAGATTATATTTCTATCCATCTACTTGTATATCCAATGATACCCCTCGCAGCATGCATGTGAATATCATGTTACATTGTATCATACTCATGTGCCAGTCAGCATCATGTTACATTGTATCATACTCATGTGCCAGTCAGTAAGAGTTTAAAATTAGAGATCTTCTTCCTTGGCCCTTTAAGAAGGCAGAGCTTTGTCTCTTAAGGTTGTATAACCTTTATAAAAAGTTTATAAAAGTGCCAGCCTTCACGTTCCATCAGATATGGTTCCCATCAATGTAACGACAAAGTAAATACAGCAGTGCTGTATCATATCAAACATCACATCACAAAATACTCCGCACTCCACACACAGTTTATGAACATTTTATTAAAGTATTAAATTCTGAAGTAATCCTCGTGACAACAATGTGTTAAAGATCTGTTTGTAAGATGAAATCTTTCAAACAAAGTGATACAGTAATTTAGATTTTAAGATCTCTTTGTAAGATAAAATCTTTCCAACAGTCTGATACAGTAATTTTGTTTGAACTATAAAATCAATGGCAGTGTCATATTCCACTCAGTGAAAAGATCAAATTCACCTTTGATTTAAAAAGAGCTAAACATTATAACTCCTCTTACTTACTCAAACTAACTCCTTTAAAAACAAAAGCACACACTTTTTTCATGAAGTGGGTCGACCTCCTGCAGTGCCTAGCCTAAAACTCAGTTTACAAGACAATGGACAGTGTGATACAAAAGTTTGTCAAACTATTAAGACTGTTCAATACGCATTAGGTTCAGCAAGCAAAGAAAAAAGATCACACTGAATACGTGAAAACTGTTTTCAAATTACACAAATAAATTATATTATACATAGTTTGAACATTTCACCTTGAGTTTGATGCCTCTTGCCTCCGATGCAGTGCTACAAATGAGCAAATGGCACTGTAAGTCATCATAACTCTCCGGAGGATCGGTAGAAACCACAAAATGTAGTAATGATCTCAAAAGATTTCTGGCGAATAAACTAGAATAGAAAAATGTACAAGATCTCAACTACCATACAATGCTTACACTGCAATATCAACCTATGGATCTTAACCATCTGAGGGATTTAGAATAGAAGAGAAACCAGAACCAAAAGGTTTTGTGGTTCCGATGCTTCTGTTTCATAAACTGATTTGCAAAATTTGTTTGTTTGTTTGTTTGATGAGGTCTTAACAGCACCACGACAACAAAGGTCAAATTGTGCCTGAGAGGTCAGATCATTTTAGAGGTAGTAAGGAAAGAGACCAGGGGGAGAATGAGAGAAATTCAAGAACAAAAGCCAGAAAGCTGTGATCGAGAGGGGAGGTGCATGGGTAAAACAAAAACAAAGTAGAGAGGGAATGGAAGAGGAGAATTAAATATGGTTGTAGAGGGATGCATGCTGAAGGAAGGAGATTATTTTATCTGGAGGATTTTTCTGGAAGAACTCAGCAATTGAGTTGTGGGGAGCGAGGGAAGCTCTGAGAAGGTTGTACAGGGGGCAAGCAAGGAGAACGTGTTGGATTGTGAGGATGCAGTGGCAATTGTTACAGAGGGGTTGGGGGGAACCAATAAGGAGGTGGGAGTGAGTGAGGTGGGTGTGACCAATTCTAAGACGGGTAATATGAACGTTGTCGATACGAGAAAGGTTGTTGATGGTGGATTTGATCGGGATTGTGGGCTGGATAACATGGAGTTTGTTATCAATTTGGAAGTTCCATAAGGTTTGCCAGTGGTCACGAACAAGAGAAGCGATAAGCGGTTTGATGTCAGAGAGGGTTTTGGGAAAAGGGTTGTATTTACTGTAATAGTATCATGAAATATTTGTTCCATGATATTTATTCATCAACCACACCCACCATGCAGATCAATACACAATAATTAACAACATTATCATAGCAAGTATGTTGCTCATTTATTCTATTTCAAGAAATTGTCAGTAAACCCTGCCTACTCATTTATATTCATGAAATAACTACCACAACATTAGAACATATGTACAGACGATGACCCATTTGTGTACCTTATATAGCATAAATCTGACGTATCATTCATGGGGTACAGTATGGTGTTTACATCATTTAGCAATTTCACATTAAGCTACGCCCACCATGCATATTAATGACATCTGTTGATAACATAAGCATGTA
>JAIGNY010004060.1:147500-303656 GCA_020152595.1 Chiridota heheva
TTTATATGATCGGTCCCTGGGCATACGTTCTTTTTTCAGCTTTGAATGTCAATAGCTCCAGAAACATCCATACCTGCACAGCACCTTTATATCATTGGTCCCTGGGCATACGTTCCAATTCCAGCTTTGAAAGTCAGTAGCTCAAGAAACATCCATAACTGCACAGCATCTTTATATGATCGGTCCCTGGGCATACGTTTCATTTCCAGCTTGGAATGTCAATAGCTCCAGAAACATCCATACCTGCACAGCACCTTTATATGATTGGTCCCTGGGCATATGTTCCATTTCCAGCTTTGAATGTCAATAGCTCCAGAAACATCCATAACTGCACAGCATCTTTATATGATCGGTCCCTGGGCATACGTTCCATTTCCAGCTTGGAATGTCAATAGCTCCAGAAACATCCATACCTGCACAGCACCTTTATATGATCGGTCCCTGGGCATACGTTCCATTTCCAGCTTTGAATGTCAATAGCTCCAGAAACATTCATAACTGCACAGCATCTTTATATGATCGGTCCCTGGGCATACGTTCCATTTCCAGCTTTGAATGTCAATAGCTCCAGAAACATCCATACCTGCACAGCACCTTTATATGATTGGTCCCTGGGCATACGTTCCATTTCCAGCTTTGAATGTCAATAGCTCCAGAAACATCCATAACTGCACAGCATCTTTATATGATTGGTCCCTGGGCATACGTTTTATTTCCAGCTTTGAATATCAATAGCTCCAGAAACATCATAATTGCACAGCATCTTCATATGATCGGTCCCTGGGCATACGTTCCATTTCCAGCTTTGAATGTCAATAGCTCAAGAAACATCCATAACTGCACAGCATCTTTATATGATTGGTCCCTGGGCATACGTTTTATTTCCAGCTTTGAATGTCAATAGCTCCAGAAACATTCATAATTGCACAGCATCTTTATATGATTGGTCCCTGGGCATACGTTTTATTTCCAGCTTTGAATGTCAATAGCTCCAGAAACATCCATACCTGCACAGCACCTTTATATGATTGGTCCCTGGGCATATGTTTTATTTCCAGCTTTGAATGTCAATAGCTCCAGAAACATTCATAATTGCACAGCATCTTTATATGATTGGTCCGTGGGCATACGTTTTATTTCCAGCTTTGAATGTCAATAGCTCCAGAAACATTCATAATTGCACAGCATCTTTATATGATTGGTCCCTGGGCATACGTTCCATTTCCAGCTTTGAATGTCAACAGCTTAAAAAACATCCATAACTGCACAGCATCTTTATATGATTGGTCCCTGGGCATACGTTTTATTTCCAGCTTTGAATGTCAATAGCTCCAGAAACATCCATATCTGCACAGCACCTTTATATCATTGGTCCCTGGGCATACGTTCCAATTCCAGCTTTGAATGTCAGTAGCTCAAGAAACATCCATAACTGCACAGCATCTTTATATGATCGGTCCCTGGGCATACGTTTCATTTCCAGCTTGGAATGCCAATAGCTCCAGAAACATCCATACCTGCACAGCACCTTTATATGATTGGTCCCTGGGCATACGGTCCATTTCCAGCTTTGAATGTCAATAGCTCCAGAAACATCCATAATTGCACAGCACCTTTATATGATTGGTCCCTGGGCATACGGTCCATTTCAAGCTTTGAATGTCAATAGCTCCAGAAACATCCATAACTGCACAGCACCTTTATATGATTGGTCCCTGGGCATACGGTCCATTTCCAGCTTTGAATGTCAATAGCTCCAGAAACATCCATACCTGCACAGCACCTTTATATGATTGGTCCCTGGGCATACGGTCCATTTCCAGCTTTGAATGTCAATAGCTCCAGAAACATCCATACCTGCACAGCACCTTTATATGATTGGTCCCTGGGCATACGGTCCCATTTCCAGCTTTGAATGTCAATAGCTCCAGAAACATCCATACCTGCACAGCACCTTTATATGATTGGTCCCTGGGCATACGGTCCATTTCCAGCTTTGAATGTCAATAGCTCCAGAAACATCCATACCTGCACAGCACCTTTATATCATTGGTCCCTGGGCATACGTTCCATTTCCAGCTTTGAATGTCAATAGCTCCAGAAACATCCATAACTGCACAGCACCTTTATATGATTGGTCCCTGGGCATACGGTCCATTTCCAGCTTTGAATGTCAATAGCTCCAGAAACATCCATACCTGCACAGCACCTTTATATCATTGGTCCCTGGGCATACGGTCCATTTCCAGCTTTAAATGTCAATAGCTCCAGAAACATCCATAACTGCACAGCACCTTTATATGATTGGTCCCTGGGCATACGGTCCATTTCAAGCTTTGAATGTCAATAGCTCCAGAAACATCCATACCTGCACAGCACCTTTATATGATTGGTCCCTGGGCATATGTTCCATTTCCAGCTTTGAATGTCAATAGCTCCAGAAACATCCATACCTGCACAGCACCTTTATATGATCGGTCCCTGGGCATACGGTCCATTTCCAGCTTTGAATGTCAATAGCTCCAGAAACATCCATACCTGCACAGCACCTTTATATGATCGGTCCCTGGGCATACGTTCCATTTCCAGCTTTGAATGTCAATAGCTCCAGAAACATCCATAACTGCACAGCACCTTTATATGATTGGTCCCTGGGCATACGTTCCATTTCCAGCTTTGAATGTCAATAGCTCAAGAAACATCCATAACTGCACAGCATCTTTATATGATCGGTCCCTGGGCATACGTTTTATTTCCAGCTTTGAATGTCAATAGCTCCAGAAACATTCATAACTGCACAGCATCTTTATATGATTGGTCCCTGGGCATACGGTCCATTTCCAGCTTTGAATGTCAATAGCTCCAGAAACATCCATACCTGCACAGCACCTTTATATGATTGGTCCCTGGGCATACGGTCCATTTCCAGCTTTGAATGTCAATAGCTCCAGAAACATCCATAACTGCACAGCATCTTTATATGATTGGTCCCTGGGCATACGGTCCATTTCCAGCTTTGAATGTCAATAACTCCAGAAACATCCATACCTGCACAGCACCTTTATATGATCGGTCCCTGGGCATACGGTCCATTTCAAGCTTTGAATGTCAATAGCTCCAGAAACATCCATAACTGCACAGCACTTTCATGATTTTATGACATAACCAACTTGCACTTCTTCCTAAAAACCTTGCTTTGGCTTAAAGGATTAGTTCAGAGGTCAAGCAAGTTCATATAAAAAACGTTTGAGGGAAAATAATTTAAATAGTAAAAAAATTCAATCCATTCCCTTTTAAATGCATTAAAGTGAGGACTAGGGCGCCAACCTCCATAGTAGACTTGGTACACCAGTCATTTCTACACAGATAGGACAGAACTTGAATATCTCCTTAACGGAATAAGATGCTGAAGTATTTTCTTCACTATATTCTTTCTATTAAAGTCCTCTTTAATATAAGTTTGTTTGTTTGTTTGATGATGGCTTAACGGTACCACAACAACTAAGGTCAAATTGTGCCTGAGAGGTCAGATCATTCTCGAGGTAGGAAGTAAAGGGAACAGGGGGGAGAATGAGAGAAATTTAAGGACAAAAGGTCAGAAAGCTGTGATCGTGAGGGGAAGTGCATGGTTGAAACAAGAACAAAGTAGAGAGGGGGTGGAAGAGGAGAATTAAATATGGTCGTAGAGGGAGGCATGATGAAGGAAGGAGATAATTTTATCCGGGGGATTTTTCTGGAAGAACTCAGCAATTGAGTTGTAGGGAGCGAGGGAAGCTCTGGGAAGGTTGTACAGGGGGCAAGCAAGAAGAACGTGATGAATTTTGAGGGTGCAATGGCAATTGTTGCAGAGGGTTTGCGGGGAGCCAATAAGGAGGTGGGAGTGGGTGAGATGAATGTGACCAATTCTAAGACGGGTAATATGAACGTTGTCAATACGAGAGAGGTTGTTGATGGTGGCTTTGATCCAAATTGTGGGCTGGATGACATGGAGTTTGTTATTAATTTGGGACTTCCATGAGGTTTGCCAGCGGTCCCGAACATAGGAAGCGATAAGCGGTTTGATGTCAGAGAGGGTTTTGGGAAAAGGGGCAGGGAGAAGGGTGAGGGCAAGCTTAGCGGCTGCATCAGCCCTGTCATTACCCGGGATGCCAACATGGCTGGGTATCCAGAAGAAAAGAATACTTTTCCTGCAGAAGGTGGGAGAAAGGAGTTTGCGGAGGAGGAGGTGGCATGTGAGGTTATCCCATTTAAGATTGAGTAAAAAATAAGAACAGCCTTTGAGTCGGAGAAAATAACAAAGTGGCTGAGCGGGGAGTACTCAATAAAGTTGAGGGCAAGGAGAATGGCCTTAGCCTCAGCTGAAAAGATGGATGAGTAGTCGGGAAGTCTGCTACTGAGGGTGATGACTTGCTTCACCACTGAATAATCCTTTATAGACACTGCACACATTCTACAATATTATTTTATTTAATGATAAGCGGTACGATCAATATATGCTATGGAAACACATGTTAATTTTGTTATGTTGGGATTAATTAGAACAACATCCCTATACCTGATGCTAAGTAGAGTCAATATACATCAACCATTTCATGCCATGGCTGTGTATGACCAATACACATTCTTTATGGGAACAACTAAAGGAATCAAGAAAAGGTTTTACTAAGCTCAAATCTGAAATATCCTGCCAATATACAATTCCAGGTATCATTTTCAGCTTGTGTAATATCCTTATGAATATCAAAATGATGAGGGGCTTAAAAAAAACCAAAACACACAAGAGTGTTCATTTGCAAATACATATACAATACAATTAACTTTACCCTTTGCAAAATTTCTGATATAAAATGAAGACAAAAAAGTTTATGTCCAACTGGTAGCACGGGGTGAACGGCTAGCTTCAAAAAATCACAAAACAGGGATATGTCTATGTCACACTTCTCTGTTGCCAACTGAAAAGAAAGAGATATTTTAAGTAACTTAATACACAGTAATTTATTTTCCTCTTTGACATCAATACACAATAATTTTTCTTGTAATATTTTCCTCTTTGGCATCAATATTTACTTCCAAAAAAGGAAAGGAAAAGTCTAATAAAAATGTTCTTTTCTGAATTTTGACCATAATTTTTCCAATTGTTTTGTGGTCAGTCATGTGCATCAAATCTCATAAGGGACAAAAACACCAATAACCTACTCCAAGTCTTATATAGATATCAATTTCTCATTTCTCTTTCATAAGCACTAGCACTGAATGAGTCTTATATAGATATCAATTTCTCATTTCTCTTTCATAAGTACTGGCACTGAATGAGTCTTATATAGATATCAATTTCTCATTTCTCTTTCATAAGAACTGGCACTGAATGAGTCTTATATAGATATCAATTTCTCATTTCTCTTTCATAAGTACTAGCACTGAATGAGTCTTATATAGATATCAATTTCTCATTTCTCTTTCATAAGAACTGGCAATGAATGAGTCTTATATAGATATCAATTTCTCATTTCTCTTTCATAAGAACTGGTACTGAATGAGTCTTATATAGATATCAATTTCTCATTTCTCTTTCATAAGTACTGGCACTGAATGAGTCATATATAGATATCAATTTCTCATTTCTCTTTCATTAGTACTAGCACTGAATGAGTCTTATATAGATATACATTTCTCATTCAAAAGTACTGGCACTGAATGAGTCATATATAGATATCAATTTCTTATTTCTCTTTAATAAGTACTGGCACTGAATGAGTCTTATATAGATATCAATTTCTCATTTCTCTTTCATAAGCACTGGCACTGAATGAGTCATATATAGATATAAATTTCTTATTTCTCTTTAATAAGTACTAGCACTGAATAAGTCTTATATAGATATCATTTTCTCATTCACAAGTACTGGCACTGAATGAGTCTTATATAGATATTAATTTCTCATTTCTCTTTTATAAGTGTTGGCACTGAATGAGTCTTATATAGATATCAATTTCTCATTTATCCTTCATAAGTACTGGCACTGAGTGACATCACAGACTCACTCCTGTTGTAAACACCAATGTATCTTATTGGATGCTATTTAGTTTAAAATCTTACTGGTGAGCTCAATTCATAAAGAGCCCCTTATAAGCAGCTGGTAGGTCGTGGATTCCAATGGGGACATACCAAACACTTCCAAAATGGGTTGTAGGCTACTGCCCTCTCACTTGTGCTTGGCACAAGGATTTGAAGCAGGCTAATAGTACAGGCATGTTTGTTGCAGGCTAATAGTACAGGCATGTTTGTTGCAGGCTAATAGTACAGGCATGTTTGTTGCAGGCTAATAGTACAGGCATGTTTGTTGCAGGCTAATAGTACAGGCATGTTTGTTGCAGGCTAATAGTACAGGCATGTTTGTTGCAGGCTAATAGTACAAGCATGTTTGTTGCAGGCTTATAGTACAGGCATGTTTTATTGCAGGCTAATAGTACAGGCATGTTTGTTGCAGGCTAATAGTACAGGCATGTTTGTTGCAGGCTAATAGTACAAGCATGTTTGTTGGCTGCTGCCTTAAAGGTGTGTTGAAGATATTTACCTCCGCCAATGAAGTTGGATAGAGGTTATGTTTTTGCCTGCATTTGTCATTATATATCTGACGGACTGATAACTGGATTTTATTCAAATTAGGTGTGTGCTTTGTTTACTTACTACTTAAGAAGAAGTGATTCATATTTGGGATGCACTGGAACATTGGAAGGGCAGATAAGGAGGGATGGGGATGGTTTTTGATGAGATCTGTTAAGACTTAGTTGAAATTTTCCAATGGAATGTGCTCAACAATAAATTCATGCCCTGAAAGGAAATCCAAACAATTGATTTTTGGCATGAAAGGAAAATCATGGACTGAATCTTGTCTGAAAGGAACTAAACAATTAATGCTTAGCCTGAATAAAGCTGAAAACAAGGATATGATCTAGGAAGAAACAGTCAGAAGGTATACAACCAAGAAGTGATTTAGCATACAATGGAAAATACTGATTGAAAGTGAGGATGATATTATTTGGGGATAAATATTGGCTGGGTCTAGGATCTCTGAGGCAGATGTATTGGGGATGGGGGTGAACGAACTGCCAAGCGTGCAGAGGTATGCATTCTACAGAGTGCAGATTTATTGGGGATAGGGGTGAACGAACTGCCATCAAGCATGCCGAGGTGTGCATTCTACAGAGTGCAGATGTATTGGGGATGGGGGTGAACGAACTGCCAACGTGCAGAGGTATGCATTCTACAGAGTGCAGATTTATTGGGGATGGGGTGAACGAACTGCCAAGCGTGCAGAGGTATGCATTCTACAGAGTGCAGATTTATTGGGGATGGGGTGAACGAACTGCCAAGCGTGCAGAGGTATGCATTCTACAGAGTGCAGATTTATTGGGGATGGGGTGAACGAACTGCCAAGCGTGCAGAGGTATGCATTCTACAGAGTGCAGATTTATTGGGGATGGGGTGAACGAACTGCCAAGCGTGCAAAGGCATGCATTCTACAGAGTGCAGATGTATTGGGGATGGGGTGAACGAACTGCCAAGCGTGCAGAGGTATGCATTCTACAGAGTGCAGATGTATTGGGGAGGGGGGTGAACGAACTGCCAAGCGTGCAGAGGTATGCATTCTACAGAGTGCAGATGTATTAAGGATGGGGTGAACGAACTGCCAAGTGTGCAGAGGTATGCATTCTACAGAGTGCAGATGTATTGGGGATGGGGGTAAACAAACTGCCAAGCGTGCAGAGGTATGCATTCTACAAAGTGCAGATTTATTGGGGATGGGGGTGAACGAACTGCCAAGCGTGCAGAGGTATGCGATTCTACAGAGTGCAGATTTATTGGGGATGGGGTGAACGAACTGCCAAGCGTGCAGAGGTGTGCATTCTACAGAGTGCAGATGTATTGGGGATGGGGGTGAACGAACTGCCAAGCGTGCAGAGGTGTGCATTCTACAGAGTGCAGATTTATTGGGGATGGGGGTGAACAAACTGCCAAGCGTGCAGAGGTATGCATTCTACAGCGTGTAGATTTATAGGGGATGGGGGTGAACGAACTGCCAAGCGTGCAGAGGTATGCATTCTACAGAGTGCAGATTTATTGGGGATGGGGGTGAACGAACTGCCAAGCGTGCAGAGGTGTGCATTCTACAGAGTGCAGATTTATTGGGGATGGGGGTGAACGAACTGCCAAGCGTGCAGAGGTATGCATTCTACAGAGTGCAGATTTATTGGGGATGGGGGTGAAAGAACTGCCAAGCGTGCAGAGGTGTGCATTCTACAGAGTGCAGAATTATTGGGGATGGGGGTGAACGAACTGCCAAGTGTGCAGAGGTATTAGGGATGTACCGGATATCCGGTCCGGATTTGGGGAAAAATCCGGTTCCGGTTCCAGCCGGATTTTTTTCCAAATCCGGCAGGAACCGGATTTTTGGCAATTTTAACAATTGAAGATTTACTTTTTCCTCAATATTTGATTGTTTAGCTTGTTTATATGTTGCAGGATGTTTTGATTGGAGATGCTTGTGTAAAGGTGAAGTACTAAAGTTCTTTGGCAGGGATCCTGGTTTTCCTCTCCTTATTCCTTTTTTGCACAAAATACATTCAGCAAATTCATCAGCTTGATCTTGGACAGTAAAATGTTTCCAAATGAATTAGGATGCCTTGTTCTTTTATGATGCCTATATTCAGTCTTTCCTCTGTATCACTGTAACTCTAATATGCATAAAACAACACTTCAAACCTCATATATACATGTAGAAAGGAATAGCATGAAATGCATTCACATATTGCCTCAAAAAGAACAATAGACCCTTTGTCTTGTAGACTTCCTGTCTGGTCTATGAGTCAGCAGCATCACATTGAGATTGGGATCACTGTTTTTCTTAAGTATCTTACTTGGCTACAATGAAACTTGAACTTCTGAATGGTAAAATTTAGGTAGTAGGACCAATCCAGATGTCATTGAAATATTGAATGATGGCTGAAAGTTTTTAAACATTATCAAATGTTTTGAGATGCAATTATAGTAAAGAGCCTAGGCTACAGCCTGTAGAAGCATGTATAACTTATTATACTTTTATTAGATGGGGAATTTAATCCCCTGCCCACACCCCTTTCCCTTTGTTTCTTAAGATTATGAGAATTGTTGTAAGCAATGAAAAATCCGGTTCCGGCCGGATTTCAACCTGGATCCGGCAAAATCCGGTTCCGGCCGGATCCAAAAATTTGGATCTGGTACATCCCTAAGAGGTATGCATTCTACAGAGTGCAGATTTATTGGGGATGGGGGTGAACGAACTGCCAAACGTGCAGAGGTGTGCATTCTACAGAGTGCAGATTTATTGGGGATGGGGGTGAACGAACTGCCAAGCGTGCAGAGGTATGCATTCTACAGAGTGCAGATTTATTGGGGATGGGGGTGAACGAACTGCCAAGCGTGCAGAGGTATGCATTCTACAGAGTGCAGATGTATTGGGGATGGGGGTAAACAAACTGCCAAGCGTGCAGAGGTGTGCATTCTACAGAGTGCAGATTTATTGGGGATGGGGGTGAACGAACTGCCAAGCGTGCAGAGGTATGCATTCTACAGAGTGCAGATTTATTGGGGATGGGGGTGAACGAACTGCCAAGCGTGCAGAGGTGTGCATTCTACAGAGTGCAGATTTATTGGGGATGGGGGTGAACGAACTGCCAAGCGTGCAGAGGTGTGCATTCTACAGAGTGCAGATGTATTGGGGATGGGGGTAAACAAACTGCCAAGCGTGCAGAGATATGCATTCTACAGAGTGCAGATTTATTGGGGATGGGGGTAAACGAACTGCCAAGCGTGCAGAGGTATGCATTCTACAGAGTGCAGATTTATTGGGAATGGGGGTGAACGAACTGCCAAGCGTGCAGAGGTGTGCATTCTAGAGAGTGCAGATTTGTTGGGGATGGAGGTGAACGAACTGCCAAGCGTGCAGAGATATGCATTCTACAGAGTGCAGATTTATTGGGGATGAGGGTGAATGAACTGCCAAGCGAGCAGGGGTATGCATTCTACAGAGTGCAGGTTTATTGGGGATGAACGAACTGCCAAGCATGCAGAGGTGTGCATTATACAGAGTGCTAAAATTCTAGTTATAAATACCAAGGGCTATGTAGCTTCTAAGTAATACTGGTTTGCAATAATTCCCACTTATTTTGCACTAGAGCTTCTTATCTGTATTCCACATATTCATTTGGTTGTTTTTCATCATAGAATTTCACATCAGTTTGATTCACTCAGACAAAGAAGGTCTGTGATTTCCAAAAGAGGAAAAAGAAAAAAACTGCAACAGGCTCAAATTTGTAGCACAAGATTTTTCAAATAACTTCAAAATTCTTAATCACTTGCTGTTTTATACTCTCCACTGATCCTTTCAGGTTTAGCAGACATACCATAATGAAAGAAAAGTTCAAACTGTTTGGTACAGTATTAGTATCAAGAGTTATTCAGCTTCCATTGGTTGATGAGAGTGAGAAGTACCTTTCAGATTTCAAAAATGCATAGACCTCAAATTAAACCGACAGTGGAAGCAGCTTCACTAAAAGTGCATCTACAAGTAGAAATGGTTACCATTCTTAATCCAAGAATAAAATGACAAGTTAGAGGAATGATCAATACACATCCATTCACATCTTCAATGCCTATCAATCTTAGAGTTCAAAATCAGTACCTTCAAGTATAGCAGGATATGGCATAGCAGTAAACTTGTTGTTGACAGTAGATTCCTTGGGATCTGCTTGATAACCTTGAATCAAAAAATAAAGTGATTGTTTTGAACTCAGTAAACAACATATGAATATGAAAAATGCTTAAAATTGAGAGAACTCCAAATGGGTCTGCTTCAACAATTGACCTTAATTACAAAAAAATTAGCTCTAATAGACTTGCTTTAACAATTGACCTTAATTACACAAAATGAGACCGCTTGTTTGTCACCTACCTCTGAGATGGAATATCTGGTGATGACACAAATATCCAGAAGTTGACTGCAGCATGCAACAACATCCGGCTCAGACATGAACGCTACTTGGTCTAGGCAGCAGGACAAAGCCTTGTGAACTTCACGCATGCTGACATGAGCTGGCAAGCTTTGGGTCCGTTTGCTAAACTTGGAAGGGAACAACATCAAGATTGGAAGCTTTAACGGTGGCATTTACACATTCACTTTAAACACGCAAAATATAAAGGACTGAAGATTACCATATTCGACATAAGGGCCCCCAACATTTTTTTTGACTAATAACATATCCCAACATCGATATAAATGTCTGTAGATTAATATGTTTCACGTGTTCTATCAAATGCAGCAAATTTACTTGTTGATAATTTTTTTTGCATCTCCTAAATGCACTATCGAACCACGGATCATAATTTTTGACATTTTTTTCAGCCACGGTTCTAAAGCATTGTAGATGGATAGTGGAGATGCATAATAAGTTTCTTTAGCATAATACATAGATTAATACATACATTCAAAAAAAAAATATGAATCAACAAGAATATTTACAATCGTAGCTGAAAAATGTGAGCTGAAGGCAGAAGCACCCAAGATGGCTTTTCTATAGATTTCATTTTTTTTTTTTATGATTGGGGGTGAAACAATTCAAATAACTTACTTCTTTGGTGAGTTTAAACATGTTGGCATGGAAGGTTTCTGGTAGCATCAATGGTTTAAGAGGTTCCTTCCTCATAGACAGCAGGTCAGTCACCTCTTCTGCATCAAGGTCAGTCACCTGCAGTTTCATCTTGAGGGCATTTTTGAGGAGGATGGCAAACAGGGTGGTGTAGTTCTGACTAATGTGGGTGCTCTCTAATTGGCACATGGCTAGAAAGTGGTCCAGCTTGTTCATCAGCAAACCCTGAAAAAGACCATCACCTCAAAGCAGTGAATTGGTTGTGTCATCAACAATCTTGAATGCTGGACAAAATATTGTTCAAAGCTTAAATGCTATTATGACATTACTATTTTGTAACAATTTCAACAGCATTACAATTTTCTGACAATTAATTGCATTTCCTTACAAAAACTTGGCTTTAATGAAGAGTTATTAAGACAACAACTTTGGCTACCGTCCTAATGTAACAGAACGGAAAGTTCAGCCCAGTACACACCAAACAATAGCTGTGTCTGCATATATATGGTGATGATTATCATCTACTCACAGGATGCATTTCTTCAATCTCTCTGAGGCACTCACAAGCCACACCCCTTAACGATCGTTCTGAGCCCTGGCTGACCTTTGAGATGATATCCAGTAAAAAATTGATAAAGTCTGTAAAAACTCTCGGTTGCTGAGCCTGGATGGGAAAAATCAATTTACACTTGTGGTGATAGTATGTTGATACTCAACTTCTGAATGATTATTTACAACAAATTATGTAACTGGTGAGACCTAAATCAAGATGCCATTCAAGATACTAGTCCTCTTAAATGCCAGTATACATATAAAGCTATGTTGACACTCAGACCTATAATCTGATTAAATTTAGACAAATGTCTTAAAAAGTAGCAACCAAAAAAGTGATATTTTCTTTAAAAATGGATAGACTAAATAAAAGCTTGATGGAATTATGTCCTTTACCCTGTAGTTACAAAGATTCTCGTTTTATATGTTTTATTTATTACCATAAAAAAACATTCTTTTTCAAAGTTCACCAAGAGCAGTCAACAAGAAAAACACTTAATTTTAGTTCAGTGATGATGTAAAGATCAATGAAAACTACCATGCATGTTATAACATCAACTCTGAGCATTTCACAGACTGACAGTTTGGAATGTACATGTGTGAAGGATAGTTTCTACGGCACTAAGAAAGCTTCTAGGTAACAATTAACTGACAGGGCTTGCATATAGCACATATAGAGTACATAGAGCTTTTCAAGATTAGTAAGATTTATACCTGCAGATATGAATCTTACATGCATGCTATAAAATAAAAATTCTTACCAGCTGATCATGAACCAAGAGGATGGTGTTGATAGTGACCAAGATTTGAGATCTTATAAAAAGCATTTGCTTTTCTGAAGGTAACTGATGATAAATATCCGTCAATGTCCCAACAGCTTGTTCTATACTAAAGGAGCGAGATTAAGGAAAATGAGTGAAGCAAATATCAAATGATCATGAGTGGTGCAGTGGTCAGTCACTGAATGCAAGTTATCAATTCACAAATTCCAAAGCAACATATCACAAGAAATTGACAAGATATCATTACTTAAATGATGAATAAGCACAGAGCCACCAGCAGATACTCTCAGGTATGAATGAATAAGGAATTTGAAATAAATGAAGCATATTCATCAAATTTACTTCCAAAACAATTAATTTGAAGTTATCATCTCTAACCTTCAGGAAACATTGCAATGAAAAGGAACCCGAATACAGCAAATTCATCACACATTTACTGTTCCTTCTCTTATACGTGGCCTCCAGCTCCAGCTTCAGCTTGGTCAAAGTCTCATGCAATGGCCAAGGTATCAGAGAGGAAAACAGCACTGAAACCATTATCATGTGCCCTTAACAATTAATAAGAAAAATATTAGACTAGAACTACCTGTAACCAGAACATCAATGATGCTGGAGCTCAACTTTATCACAAAAATGTTCAAAAGAGTAGTAAAGATGATATCAAAGGAAGATGAAATGAGGAGTTGCCATTTTCAGGTCAAGTTTTGCATACAAAAATATATTTATGGTCTACCATCGTTTAATAGTATTTTATAAGAAGCAATTTATTCTTTGTAATATTCCTATTGATTATACTCTAACATTGTACATCCTTTCTTTCAATTAGCTTGTCTGATAATGCGCCAATCATATGATGTGAAACCAAGGATGTACGAACACATCCTTGGTGAAACTAAACAATAAGCAAGGCTTTCACACATACAGTATCTGTTTTATGAGGCCATGCCCCAAATCCAAATGACACAAGTTATTTTCCATTAAAATGTGTAAATTCAGCTGGAAGCAGCTGATGTCAAAACCAAAGCTGTTTGGAGATTCAATTGACTCTGTCTACACACATGTGTTAGCTACAAATAATAAATTCGCTCCAGAAAGGAAACACCTGTGAAGATTGGGGGATTGTCCCCCTGGATTCGCAGAAAGTATACTTTATCCACCTCGCAACACTTTTTCAGAGAAAACAATATTAATATCTTTCATACTGACAATACTTGTCTTACTATTTAACTGACAATTTTCTTATTTTTGTTGGCTAAAAGCAGTTTACTTTCCTTAAGAGAGGGAAAATTTCATACACTCCACGGGACTTCCCAATGGAATCCACGGAAGTACACTACAGACCCCTCCAGCAATAATTTGTATAAACAAAAATATTGTCATCATTCATAAGATAATTAACAAGATATCTCTTACTAAGGTTGCATCTTTATTTTTGTTGTTAAATTTCCTCAAATGAAGAATAATTACATACCTTTTTTTTTTTTTTTTTTTTTAGGGGAGGGGGAGGTCTTTCCCCCCAAATTACCAGTGGAGAAGAAGCTTCAGTTCCCCCACTTTTCCGAAGATTACAGCACTTAATTTGAAATTTCAACTTAAAAAGCAAAAATGTTTCATAAATCAATACGTTATTTGTTATACCTTAGATTGAAGAAACTCCAGACTTACAAAAACCTAAAAGTTTGCAAATTTACTCTACATTGCAACAATGAAGACAAGTCACTCAGGCAAAGATAATGAGCGAGGGTGATTAACAGGGATAGTATCATACTGTCCATACAGCAGATGACATTGTGCACTGTATTGTGCACAAAGTGGTACCTTCTTGGGGTCTTATCATTTCCCTGGTGTGGCGTATTCAATTGTAGGCAATTATTTACACATCAGCACATATTTTCCAAATGAAAATTGCTCTATTTCAGGTATGCAAACAGTAAATGAAAAACTGAATACACCTAGTGTGGAGATTTCATGCTCTTCAAGACTGCCATATTTCAGAAGTCTTTAATTAAAAACCTCTGATTAGATACATTTCAAAAATGGGAGATGAAAGTTAACAGAAAAGTTCCCATTTTATAACCTCAACTTAGTTGAGCCAGGGAGTTGTTCTCTGGTTGAGCTAAAAATTGGTCAAACTTGCATACCTTGTGTTATCATTAAAGAACTGGTCAAACTTGCATACCTTGTGTTATCATTGAAGAACTCTTGTGAAAGCTCTTGTAATGTTCCCAGTATCATATTCTTTATAGACGAATTCAGATTTTCAGAGTAAAGAGCCTGCGGAACAATACATGGAACTAAGAGATAATGCAAGTGACTGGCGAAATAAAACATACATGATGTGAAGTCTCTTAACAAAAAGGATGAAACTTAACCAAAGAAACCAAACTATAATTAATATTCCTAAATAAACAAAAGCAAAAAGTAAAGAATTCAGATATGTTTGTATAAATTAAAGGCCATTTATCATGAATAAAATGTGGCAGCGTACATTTTATTCCCAAACGATTCCGATTGGCCTATCAATGTAAATGCACATTGTACCATTATTTTGACGAATCAAAACACACGAATTGAAATCTATTTAACTCCACGTAAGAGACCATTACTGGCCTTCATGTGTCAGCTGACATCTTCCTGCAATTCTGAGTCGTAGACTTTAACCAATAAGAAAGAGAAATAGGCCTCCATGTAAACTAAAATAAACTGACATAAATACTTCTTACAGCTACGTTAAACTTGAAGGAAGTTCCAGAAGACTTTTATTTTCTTTGAACAAGTTGAAGCACTTACAAAAAATGAAACAATTGTTAAAGATTTCATGCTCTTTGGAATCTTAATATCAAACTTGGCACCAATAGGACCTGAATCTACAAAGTACACTGAATGAATGCAACCACTCCACACTAATACTATTAAAATGTCTCTTCTGAAAAACAGATAAAAATGAATATACCACATTCTGGTTTCATTTCTTTGAAGCTTGAAATTTATTATCATTCAGTACATTTATATACCAATTGGAGGCCAATACAGTAAACTTTATCGGAAAAGAAGATTAAGAAGAATCACTGGGAAATAGTTATATTTTTAGTTATATTATTAGTCATAGTTTTAAAGTATTTAGTGATGGTCACACTGCAACACATGCAGGGCTACTGTAGGTACTTAAACTTCTTAGAGCCACAAGAAACTATCCAAATGTTGGGCCTACATGTATATACTCATACTGAACATCAATTAAGTAAGTCGCAGTCAGAAGTCAGAGCTTAGATTATTGTCATTAATGAATGGTAAAATTCTACCTCCTCGTACAGCATTACAGTTTTAGCAATAATGAATTTCTTGTATTTTAACTTTATTCTGTTATTTCAATAACGGAATAAAGTTATAACGCAAGATATTCATTATTGTTTACAGATATGTTGATAATTTTATAAATTATGTTGAAATATTACATAATTGAAAATATTCTTAGTACAGAATACAGGTTCACTTTGAAGTATACCTTACAGCTGGTCCCACAGTATACCTAACAGCTGGTCCCACAGTATACCTAACAGCTGGTCCCACAGTATACCTAACAGCTGGTCCCACAGTATACCTAACAGCTGGTCCCACAGTATACCTAACAGCTGGTCCCACAGTATACCTAACAGCTAGTCCCACAGTATACCTAGCAGCTGGTCCCACAGTATACATAACAGCTGGTCCCACAGTATACCTAACAGCTGGTCCCACAGTATACCTAACAGCTTGTCCCACAGTATACCTAACAGCTAGTCCCACAGTATACCTAACAGCTGGTCCCGCAGTATACCTTACAGCTGGTCCCACAGTATACCTAACAGCTGGTCCCACAGTATACCTAACAGCTGGTCCCACAGTATACCTTACAGCTGGTCCCACAGTATACCTAACAGCTGGTCCCACAGTATACCTAACAGCTGGTCCCACAGTATACCTAGCAGCTGGTCCCACAGTATACCTAGCAGCTGGTCCCACAGTATACCTAACAGCTGGTCCCACAGTATACCTAACAGCTGGTCCCACAGTATACCTAGCAGCTGGTCCCACAGTATACCTAACAGCTGGTCCCACAGTATACCTAACAGCTGGTCCCACAGTATACCTAACAGCTGGTCCCACAGTATACCTAACAGCTGGTCCCACAGTATACCTAACAGCTGGTCCCACAGTATACCTAACAGCTGGTCCCACAGTATACCTAACAGCTGGTCCCACAGTATACCTAACAGCTGGTCCCACAATATACCTAACAGCTAGTCCCACAGTATACCTAACAGCTGGTCCCACAATATACCTAACAGCTAGTCCCACAGTATACCTAACAGCTGGTCCCACAGTATACCTAACAGCTGGTCCCACAGTATACCTAACAGCTGGTCCCACAGTATACCTAACAGCTGGTCCCACAATATACCTAACAGCTAGTCCCACAGTATACCTAACAGCTGGTCCCACAGTATACCTAACAGCTGGTCCCACAGTATACCTAACAGCTGGTCCCACAGTATACCTAACAGCTGGTCCCACAGTATACCTAATAGCTGGTCCGACAGTATACCTTACAGCTGGTCCCACAGTATACCTAACAGCTGGTCCCACAGTAAACCTTACAGCTGGTTCCACAGTATACCTAACAGCTGGCCCCACAGTATACCTTACAGCTGGTCCCACAGTATCATACACAAGGGTGCATTCCATGTGGAAGCTACACGGAATGTACACCAAGCCCTTAGCCTTTGCACGTCATTAATAAACTTTAGCCAACTGTCAAAAACTTTAGCCAACTGTCAAAAAAGACGCCAACCAATGAGAATATTCTCTGACATATTGAACTTTCCTTGTTTAAATAATTTATACACTGAGTTTGTGTTTGTTTCCTTTGAAATGGCTACAAACTTTGGAATAAATCAACAATGACTGTTTGGGTAAGAAATAAAACACAAATGTACACTTCTTTTTACATGACATTTCTTTTAATGCAGCAAGCAAAGAAAAGTATGTTCTAACTTCTACACTGCCATGCTGCCAGAAGACAATACCATGCTGAAGATATTTAGACTTAGTGCCTGGATCCTACATGAATATGCATTATTATTTTAGTGCCTGGATCCTACATGAATATGCATTAATCTTTTAGTGCCTGGATCCTACATGAATATGCATTATTCTTTTAGTGCCTGGATCCTACATGAATATGCATTAATCTTTTAGTGCCTGGATCCTACATGAATATGCATTATTCTTTTATTGCCTGGATCCTACATGAATATGCATTATTCTTTTAGTGCCTGGATCCTACATGAATATGCATTATTCTTTTATCGCCTGGATCATACATGAATATGCATTATTCTTTAAATAAGCTTATAACATTTCTATGGAGTATTTGCATTGTTAGGATCCATGCAATACATTTCTGTAATGCGAGACTTTGTGTATTGGCTTAGTTCATTTTTACAACAGGTGAATTTTTAAACAAAGTGGAAAAAAAGGTTTTTAAATTGCTCTCGTTTTTCATTCTTTTTTCTGTTTTTAAACAATCTAAGATGAAAATTTTATAAAAAGATTAATGTTTCGGCATCGTGTTTATTTGCATATTTAATGCAGTTCAAGAATTTTGCACTCGTGAGTGACCCTCCTAAAGTCAGGTCATTCTACTCAGGCCAAAAAAGTAGAAAAAGTGAGAACAAGTTTTGTAGGTTCTCTGGTAATGACATCTGATAAGCCTTAAGCATAAATACTCCTGTACTGAAATCTATAATTTGTGATAATCTTAATGTTTTTAATTTGTAGAAAGGTTTTTCAGTATGGTCTGAATAATTAGCATTACATACAATACCAATAACCTTCTTTTGTTTTAAGAATAATGGAGTAATATTATATTTATATGTATTTCCCCAAACTTCAGCACAATAATTAAGATCAGGAAAATTGCACAATATAAAGTATAGAGTGCATCACTATTTAAAACTTGACTGGCTTTAGGAATAATTGCAATGCTTTTGGAAAGTTTTTTGATAAATTAACAATGTGCTTTTTCCAGCTTAGATGATATATACACCAAGAAAGATTATATATATATATATACACCAAGAACGATTGTCACATACACTCTTTCAATATTAACTTCATTTAAAGTAATCTTCAAATCAAAAATTAATACGGCGGTTGGTAAATAACATGTAAATAGCTTTGGTAACATTAAGAGATAATTTATTAAGGTTAAGATTAATCTGGAGTCGTTTCATTCTTATGTTTGCTCAAAGCAAAAAACCAAGGAGGTTTTTGGTCCCCTTCAGGGTAATGATGGTGTTACTATCAATAATGGTAAGGATATGGCTGGATTTTGAATGACTACTTTGTGTCTGTTTTTACACCTGAAAACCAAATACTGTATGTCATTCCACCACCACATGCCATCACAACTGAAATCCAGATGACACCCCACCACATGCCATTCAACCCTGTCCCACATGTTCACCCATCCTGTCCCACATGCCAACCCAACCTAATTCATATGCCAAACCACCCTGTTCTACATATACATGCCAACCCATCCTGTTCCACATGCCAACCCACCCTGTTCCACATGCCAACCCACCCTGTTCCACATGCCAATCTACCCTGTCTAACATGCCAACACATCGTGACCAACATCCCACCGCACCCTGCCCTTCATACAATTCCACCCTGTCCCACATGATCTCATTCTAATTCCTTCAGCTATTTTATCATCATGTCATTTGCTACCCCACATTCTGCTTATTGTTTATATTTCACAAACCCCTAATTTAACATTCTTCAGAAGCGAGAAAACTTTAATTTGCTTTTTTATTCATGGCAAGACAAAAATTTTAATTCCTATTCATGTCAGGAATGTCAATATCATAACAAAACTAGAAATGTGAAGTTAGTAAGTCTCGCCTGCCATATATTTTTGATCTTGGGTCAAACATTTTGCAGCAAAATTTATTCTTATGCAAATAACCTAATTAATATGCACACTATACCTAACCATTAAGTGTGAACAATGCTCTTCCCATATACTGTATGATCATTTTTTAAGCAAATCACCACACCCACTTTAATTCAAGAGCTACCACAGATAAAAAATATTTTCATTGCTATGCAAATAAGCTAATTAGTATGCACACACAGCCCCCAATTATGCTTATTTGAACAGTACCCATGTCCTCTACCCCTATGCCAAGTCACATGAATGTACACCATTCATACCTTAATTTATATAAACTTTAACCAAAACTTTCACCGGATTCCGACGCCGATGCCGGGGGTAGTAGAATAGCTCTACTATTCTTTAAATAGTCAAGCTAAAAATGGCAAAGCCCCTGAACCTGAATGCTAAATTGTTCAAAGTTGACCCTGCAGTGGCAACCACCATTCTCCTACCAATGTTTACATCAATCTACAATGGTAAACAAATACCAGAAGTTTGGACCAAAGGCACAATAGTGAAGATTGCCAAAAAAGGAGCCCTCAGCCACTATAACAACTGGCGAGGTATCTCTTCTTTCAGTACCCAGCAAGATTCTTGCCAAAGTTATAATCTAGCAGATTTCTACAGCTGTAGACAAGTTACTGAGGAACAAACAGAACAGTTTTCGCAGTGGGAGAGGATCAATGCATAGACCAGATATTCTCTCTACACAACATCACTGAGAAGTGTATAGAATGGCATAGACAACAATACATCAACTTTGTGGATTTCAAAAAGGCATTTGACAGCATCCACAGGAATAGCCTCTGGCGGATTTTAAAGCCTATGGAATTCCAAATCAATAGTTTATCTTATCAAGAGCTTTTACAGCAACTTCACATGTAAAGTGGGAAACAGTGACATTATTTCTGAAGTCAAGACAAGGCTGTGTGATGTCTTCATTACTCTTTAACTTGGTCATCGACTGGGTAATGCGAAGTACCACTGAAGATAAACAAAGAGGTATTAGATGGACCCTCTTCTCTACCCTTGAGGACATCGACTGGGTAATGTGACATACCACTGAAAATAGGCAAAGAGGTATCAAATGGACCCTCTTCTCTACCCAACAGGACCTGGACTTTGTAGATGACCTTGCATTGCCTTCCCATACACATTGACACATGCAGGAAAAGACAAGCCTGCTTTCTGTCTTTGGATGACAGGTTGGACTCAAAATCACCCAGAAGAAGACAAGGTCATGGCACTTAATATAAACAGACCAATGCCTATTACATTACATAACAAATACTTGCCTTTCACAGACAACTTCACCACCTAGGCAGCAGCGTCAGACGGGACGGAAGCGCTGGAAATGATATCCAGATTAGCCTCGGTAGAGCCCGGGGTGTCTTCAGGATGTTTAACAATGTGTGGAGATCAACACAATACAGCGTCCATACAAAACTGAAGCTGTACAATAGCTGTGTCGTGTCAATATTGCTGTATGGAGCGCTGGAGAATGACTGAAAATGGCCTCACCAAGCTTTCATCCTTCCACACCAGTCTCCGCAAGATCCTACGCATCTTTTGGCCAAGGATAATTTCAAATGATGATCTACTTAAATGGTCCCATTATTAGAACATGACTCACGTCATTACTCAAAGACATTGGGGTTGAATTGGACATGTGATAAGGAGAGATAACAGTTCCATCACTAAGACAGCCTTACACTGGATTCCAGAAGGTAAACGAAAGAGACCAAAACTCACATGGAGATGTACCGTTGAGACAGACCTGAGGAAGCTCAAGCACACCTGGAATACAATTGGGTTAATGGCCAAAGACAGACAGAAGTGAAAGTCCTTTGATGCTACCCCATATGCCAGAAAAGAATGATGCAGAGTAAGTATGTAAGAAGACCTTAATTTTGCAGATGACATCTTTCTGACCTCCTTCAGCCTACCTATTAACATATGCAAACAAACCTAGAAACTCTGAACCAACATGCTGCACAAACTGGGTTAAGAAGAAATTAATGTAGTGCGTTCACGCCATGATGCGTTTCTGACTTAGAAAAAAGGTTGTTTCCGCCATAAAAAAGTGTGCATTTTCGCCATGGTGGAAATGCACAATTTTTATGGCGGAAAAAACCGTTTTTGTTTGATGAAATTTATTGTATGTTTGTTAAAACAACAAAAAGTCTACTAAGTAATTACGTAAAAGAAGTATTAACAAAGAATTATCGAGTTTCTCTTCTTCCGTCCGCTATAGCAAAATATTTTTGCCAAATTTAAAACACCCCTTTTACAAATTTCTTTTGTGATTTTTGTTTTGCTTGCTAGTATATATGGGAAAATAAGAAAGCAAATTGAATAGCAATGTTTTAATTGTAGGAGATTTCAATTGCAAAATTGAAAGACATTATAAAAGGAAATGACAAGAAGACAACCAAAAAAAAGAAGATAAGCAAAGGAGGGAAAATCCTACTTGAGTTAATAAAGGAAGATAAGCTACTGTACATGTGATTAATACTAATGAGAAATGCACAGGGACTTGGACTAGAATACAAGACAATGAAAGGCTGTGTTAGATTATATGTTAATAAAGGACAGTGACGCCAACAATGTTTGCCAAATTAATATTGATGAAGATAGGATTTGGGCACCTTACAAAATCACAGAGAAAGATGACCAAGTTGAAGTGACACACTCAGATCACATGTTAAAGACAGCTTCCTTTGATTGGACAGTTAAGGAATCGCAAACAAGTGCAAGAAAGAAATTGTTTAGTGAAAGAAATCACCAGAAGTTCAGAACAGCAATGAAAGAAACAGAACTGAATAAAATATGGGAAACTAAGAACACTATGCAGTACAAGTACAGTAATTGGAACGCAAAAGTTTTGGGTATTGCAAATAACATTTATACGATGAATAGGAGCAAGAAAAGAAAAAAGAAAACCACAAGATTACTAAGGAAGCTAGAAGAGAAAGTAAGAAAGAAGTTCTACAAGAAAACAAAATGTTCAACAAAGAAAGAAGTTCTAATTAAGGAACTGAAGTTTATTAATCAATGCATCCAAAAACATGATAATAGGGAGAATGTAAAAGCCAACATTAAAGTTGCTGATAAAATTAAACAGGAAGGAGTTAACTCTACAAGCTTCTGAAATTTCATCAAACAGATGGAAGGAAGAAAAAGGGAAGAAATAACAGCAATGAAGGACAATCGTGGAGCAACCTGAAGATTCAGAAAGAATAAAGAAAGTCTACATTGAACACTATGAGAACCGTTTAACATAAAGAGAAGCAAATAATCTAAGAGAAAAAGAAGTGGAATGGATTGTAGAACACTGCAATAAAGCATAGAAGACTAGTACTTATAAAAGAGCTGAACCAGTCACCTGGAAAGAATACTATGATGCAAAGAAAAAACTCAAGATGAATAAAGCAGCTGACTTGAGTGGATGGAAAAATGAATATATTAAAAAAACTGGATCTGATCTGGGTAAAAGTATATTTATGATGCTAAATGATGTGGTGAAAAATGGAAAAGTACCTAAAGACTGGGAACACATGCAAATTAAATCAATATATAGAAATAAAGGAAGCAAGAAAGAGATAAAAAACCAAAGAGGTCTCTTCATTAGCAGTATCCATAGTAAACTGATGGAACACATCCTGCACACAAGGAATAAGGATATGGAGAAGAATCACTGAGTACCAGTGTGGGAGCATGCAAGAAAGAGAAACTATAGACCATTTATTCACCTTACAATTGACTATTATACATATCTAAATAATAATTTATACATCCTGCTAGCAGATGCAGAGAAGTGTTTTGATAAACTCTGGTTGTTACAGTAGATGCTTGTAACAACTTATACAAAATTGGAGTACCAGCTGAAGAAGTGGAGCTTTCGTATGAACGAAAATAAATACATAACGGTAGATGCACGGTTAGGATTGACAGAACAAATGATTCTTAACCACATCGTGAGACAAGACACTATTATGGGACCAACTTTATGCACCATAGAAACAGACAAAATAAACCAGATAGGCAAAAGATGTATTACTACTATAGGACCTAACATTAAAGTTAGAAATCTAATCTACGTTGACGATGTAGCAGGAATTGGTACTACAGAAATGCAGGAAGCAACATGTAAAAACCTGATTTTGATGGAACAAATGAAAAAATTAACATTTAACAATGAAAAAACTGCCATACTTAAGCTGGAAAATGAAATAATTAAAAAACAAACAAATTCTAGATATACATGTCAAAAAAGGAAAAGTTGGTGAAACAGAAAACGTGAAGTATCTACGTGAATGGTTTTTCACCAAAGACCTTAACAAAAACAGGATTAAAAGGAAAGAGGCACATATTGAGAGTATAAATAAAACAATAGAAAAGTATGGAGACCAAAAGAAAGTCGGAAATGCAGCATTACAAGCACAAATTACAATACTAGAAGCAGTAGCTATGCCGGCCTTCACATATAACATGGCAACCTGGACTAATATATCAGTAAAGGAAGTACAAGCTCTAGAAAATCCACAATAAAGAATGATTTGCCACATCTTTAACTTAAATAGTGCAACATCATATTGGAGACTTTTGAAAGAAGCAGGTTTTTGGCCAATCTTACAAATAATTCATTACAAGAAACTCACGTTATTACACTATTTACTCAACTCAGATAAAAGTAGAACAGCAAGAAGAAAAAAATTATTGAACAAAAAGATTAAGGCTATCCTGGATGTTGGTGTCATAAACTTATATACATAGGAGGAAAATACGGAATTGAGATTGAAATAAAAAATGTTCGGAAGAATACAAAAATCAAATGGAAGAAAGAAGTTAAAAAGAAAATTGCAGATGAAATAGAAGAAATGGATCAAAGAAAGAAAACCAGTAAACTCAGATTTCAACAAGAACATGGTTTTAAAGACAGAAATATATTGCAGAGTTGAAAACAATGGAGACCCTTACTATAATCAAATTAAGGCTGAATTTGACTAAAGTTAATGCCAATTACTATAACAGCTTCCATAATATCAACTGTGATTTTTGTGACCGTAAAGATACTACTGAACATATTTTTAACTGTTCTCACTTCAAGAATATTATTGAAATGGATATGAGCAGCATAAGCCTTTACGATATGGACAATATGGAAAACCTAAGGAAAATAACCTGGTACGCAGAAAGAGTAAATGAAATAAAAAATAAGGCAACAATAAACAGATGAGCTTCTCCAATCTTCGTACAGTTTAAACAGTATATTTGTCCTTAGCCAACAGTGTTTTACGAGTCTTGCACATTATCTTGGAGTTTATTCTTTATCGACTGTGCCTGGTTTTTCATCAGAGTGGACTCCGTGATGAACCACATGGACCATAAGTCACCTAAAGACCTGCTCCCCTTCATTGGGACCTTCTCACTGTTTGTCCTGAGCTACGACTTGGGGAATGAGCTTCAACGTGAAGAAGTATGCTCATCTTACCATTTTTAATAACCACCAGCCCTTAGAGTATTCTTACTCCATTGACGGTAATATCATCCCCATACAAACAAAGCTCTACCGAGTGCTTGGGAGCCACCATTATGCATCTGTCAATTGTGTGACTCACCCCTACACCCCCGGACAAGGTGAGTCATTGCACCAAAGTGGGTAGACAAAACATGTACATTGACTGACATTTTTTGTGAAATGACTTTACCCCAAATCAATCACCTCTGTACAAAGTCAATCCGTCTAAAGTAAATTGACCCACCCCAGCGTCATTGTGGTGACTGACAATTTGGTACAGTGATGCACATGTGAGTCACTATTTCATATAAGATAGCATAACATAACAAGATGATGGGCTAAGAAGGGTGAATCACCTCATAAAAAGCCCAAATTAACACCACCACCACCACAAAAAAAAATCAAAGATGCCCAGAGTTAGTAAAGAACTTATCAATGTTGACTTTGAAATTGTGAACAGAATTGGAGCTAACTACCCACTCAGGCAAACCATTCCACTCATTAACAACTCTTTGTGTCACATGAGGATTAGCTGAAACATGCAAGAAATTACAGGAAGTCAAAGTATCACTACCACATAGGAATTTAAAAATCTGAATCACATCGCCATATACTCTTCTCAATTCGAGCTTGGTCAAACCAAGAATTCGCAACCTAGATTCATAAGAGAGATTCCTTACTTCGAAAATAAGTCTAGTGGCTCTTGGCTGAACCTGCTCCAAACTGAACTTATCCTTCTCATAAAAGGGACTCCAAGCCTGAGTAGCATACTCAAGGTGAGGCCTGACTAACTGCTTATACAAATTAAGAACAACCTATCTACCAAGAAAACAAAAATTTCTTTTAATCAAACCAAGCATCCTATTTGCCCTTGCAGCTGTTGTTAAAGTACACTGTTTAAAAGGTTTCGGATTACTAGTAATGACAACACCTAGATCCTTTCTTGATCAACACAACCAAGATTTAAACCATTCATGCAGTAATCAAAAGCCAAATTGCTTTGACCAAAATGAATAACTTTGCATTTATCAACATTGAATGACATCTGCCATGTTTGGAACCAAGAAACTAACTTATCCAGATCAGTTTGCAACAATGAAGGATACTGGAGAGTGCACACTAATATACTCCACAATATCATCAGCAAGGAACTCCTTAGTAAAAAGAAATACAAGGTAGTCATTCAAAACTTAAGCCATATCCTTACCACTATTGATAGTAACACCATCATTTATACCCTGAAGGGGACCAACAACCTCCTTGGTTTTTTACTTTGAGCGAACATACTGTAAGAGTGAAATGACTTAGATTTAATCTTAACCTCTTAGGACAAACGTTTTTCAAAAAGCACTTAAGCATCTCTTATCAAACCCTTAGTGAGCTTTTCCTGATCCTTATACCTAGCAAGCTCCGCAGGACACCCACTGTTTTTAAAACAACACCACAACTTCTTCTTTTTCCGAACAGCCCGCAAAACCTCCTGAGACATCCACTCTGGCCGATTACGCCTACATACTTTCTTTAATGGGACGAAACTATTTACACCCTCGAAAACTTTAGTTTAGAAAACATCCCATGCTTTAGAACGATTAGGTCACATAACAGAGAAGTCCAATCAAATGACAAATTATCCTGAAGTGCAGCAAAGTCAGCATTCTTAAAATCCCAAACCAATTTATTAGCTGGAGAAACCTTTGTAAAACAATACAGATCATAACTAATAAGGTCATGATTGCTACACCCTACCTTACTGTTACTTAGCACATTTCTAACCATACTTTCTTTACTACTGAAAATCAAATCAATACAATTACTACCACGTATGGGAAACAACACATGCTGGGTGAAAAAGCAGTCAGATACAGCTTCCAGAAAATCTTTACCATGTGGACCACTAGTACAAAGATTCCAATCAATGTCTGGAAAATTAAAGTCCCCAAAAACAATAACCCTCCTAGAAACAACTTTCCTAAAGCAGTCAAGCAATTTCTGATATGTCAATGACTCACCATTTGACTGACATTGCAAGGAGTAGTAGGGGTGAGTCATACAACTGACAAGTGCATTACTTCTATAATTTTCTGGACCAAACAGATAGATTCAATTAGAGCTAAGACCTCACGAACACTAGGTTTCATCCACAGGAATCTGGGTCCATGTGACACCTCTGTAAAGGAAAGAGCCTACCAGAGAATAGTAAGACCCCAGCTTGAGTATGCTTCTGTAGTGTGGAGCCTATTTCTGAAGAATGACAAGACAAAAGTTGAGAGTATACAAAGGCAAGCAGCTTGTTTTACAGTGGGAGACTACTGCAGAACATCAAATGTTACATTAGTAAAGGTACTGCTTAAAAGTTTGGCCTGCATTTTTGAAGCAACAAATTAACCACATCATTACACACGATTAACTTTGTATCGTAGCATTGAGGTATAAATAGTTCTATGCTTGTAGTTTATTTCACCTTTCCCCAGCAGCAAAGACAAACAATGCCAGCATTGATTATGGTTACTACTTATAATTTACAAAGGATTGCCATTATATTCAGTGTGTCACTAAAATTACCATGTAACACTAGTGGGAGTAGTTGTTATCTTGAAGGAGCCTTGGAGAGGTGAAACTGTATACAGTTTTGTGGTTTGCGAAACAAAGAAATATATGACTTTTTCTTCAACCGGGCCTGCTCCATTTGAGGGCAGGTTGAGATGTTTCTGGTTTAGGCAGAGCCATTTCTAATGTACCACCATGCTCGAGACGCTTTATGGTACTCACTTGAACACCGTAGACTACTTGCTCCAGCTTCCATGCTTTTAAAGATCAGAAATTCCATATTCAAATCCTACATGCTTCAAACTGAACCAACGACCAGTCATAAGTTCGCATCATATTCAGCACCACCATGTTTCGTCCAATATCATTATGAACACCTAGGCCTACATGTACAGTGCTCTTTCTATCCACATGTCATATGTCTTCCGCTGGAGTCAGCTACAGCATCCTCACTCCAATGCTTCAGCATTACCAGATGCCTGCCGCCCACGGTTTCCAATCATGGTTGGTAGCCTAATTACTATTTTTACTTGCACCATGCAGTGTTCATCTTTTGTTGTTTCTTGGACCGCATTGCAGCGTTTACCATCCAGGGCAGCATTTACTATGTTTTAGGATGTCATCTAGGCCTAATCAAGAACCAAGAAACTAACACTACGGTATCAACCCCCCCTCTCTCTCTCCCACCCCACTCCCGCCCTTACCAAGTTCGTTAGCCCTAGCGTTTTTAACGCTGATGATATTTAATTTTATGTTAAACTTTACATTGAAATTACAAATTACAAACCTGAAGAAAATCAAGGACAACGTCATCGATGTTTGTATTTTTTGAAGCTAAAAAACTTTGTAAATCGCTATGAAGACTCTGGAGATCGACAAACCATCGCTTTTCATCGTCATTTAATATCAATCCTCCATCAACCATGGGAGCCGCCATTTTGAATAACTTGTTCAGAGGTAGCACCCCACAACGAGCGAAACAAATACACTCAACACTCTCCTTGAAAATGCACCTAACAAAGCAAATGAGGAAATTTTAAGTGAGTGCCACTCTAGCAGTGGCATAGGAACCCTGGGGCCAGGTATTGGTGGGGCCAACAGGTTCCTTGCCAGGAATTTTATGTTGTGGGCAAGAGAGGGACATTTTTGTTTCGTAGGGGAAAAAAAGCCTATGGATCGGACAAACTTTAACCTAAATTTTGGTTGATTTTTGCTTCTTTCTTGACAATTTCCCTATCCCCGTAGCCCTGGCGAGTGGCCATGTAGGGTCACGAATCTCTTATAAATTCTGAAAGTCCTTTCAAATACTTTCACAAAGAGAAAAAAAAAACGCTTAAACGATTAGTTTAGTGGTCAAGCAAGTCCATTCTCTGTTAAAGAGGACCTGAAAAGAAACAAAATGGTCACAATGTATTCAAAATCTTATTCCGTTAAGGAGATATTAACGTTTTAAGCTCTGTCGTATCTGAATAGAAGTGATTGGTGTAGAAAGTTCACTATGGAAGATTGGCGCTCTTATCATCACTTTCCTAACAATTGTTTATCTATCTTAAAGAATTTTGTTTTAACTTTTTTCCTATTTGAAATATTTTCCCTCGAACTTTCTTCAAGTGGCGAATTATGATTACTTTACATTATTATGTTTTACCTCTTTCCTAACATTATGCAATAGTTTTTAGGCCAAAAAATTGCACAAAATACATGATAGAATACATAAAGACTTAAATGAATCTGAGGCTATGATGTCACAATTAGTCTGATTTCAGTCGTTTCTACACATTTGATACCAAATTTTAAACTTAGATATCTCCTTTAACTTAACGGAATAACATTTCTGAATGCTTTCTTCACCATGTTTTTTTTTTTTAAATCCCCATTTATATATGATGGACTTGACTGACCCCTGAACTAATCCAATAAGCTCAAAAATAGTCCTCATATAAGCAATTTAAAAATAGTGAAAAATTGAAGCAACTTTGAAAATAATGTTAAAAGTGAAAAGAGTTAATTTTATATTGACATTTTCTTTTTCTTTTGTATATGTAAAAATCAAATGTAAATAATTCAGGCTGGATTTAGCTTGCAAATAAACTGATAAAGATCGACTGGAATGACATTTTGATTTGAATATCTGTTGGCTGGGTGGAGTCTTGCTTGTCTCAGATCTTCTCTTCTCAGTCGTAGAGAATATAGTTTTTAAACATGTTTTGAATTGAATTTAATCTTTATTTCCACACAGTTTCAATTACAGTATTAGAACGCTACTTAGGTTTGCTTCTTTCCACTTTTGTTTGGGATAGTACCATTATCTACAGATCTACAGAGGTTTGGAAGAGATCAGTTACTAGTAGGATTTCATAAAGGTCTTCGGCATGTGTTTTTAAGAACTATCTGTATGGTGGTATTGGGTCAGGACCTGAGGCTTTGTTAGGGTTTGCTTTTTGACACCTTCTGGAGTGATAATAAGTTGGTTTAGTTTGTTTGTGGTGAGTGGTTTAGTTACAGGGATTTGAGAGGTACCTTCTTCTGTAAAAACGCTGTCAAAGATTGTACTTTGGATGCGTGGTAATTTCTTAATCTAGCTGCCTTCGTCTGACATGGCAGCAAGTTAGACATTGTTGATCATTGGTTATAGCAAGAAAGTATAATTTCCTAAGGATATATTTATTTTGTACAGAATAATCTTGATGGCAGACTCGCGTCTGCTTTGGATTATGCACTGAAAGAGTTGACGCTTGAATGTGTGGAAGCTCTTTGATATGATATATGGAATCTATATGGCGCATTTTTTATTTTGAAGGAGACATAAAGTCTGATATAATCCTTATTTCATATGATAGAAGATTAAAATCTAAACCAACTACCAAAACAGCAAGTCAAAATCTCGTTCCTATCTCAAGTTATCTATCTTCCAACTCAACACATGGAGGCTGCCATTTTGTTCAATTTTGTATTGAAATCTTCTGAATGATGACATTACTTCCCCCAACAGACTAACGAATGTAATTTCTTTATATTATGTGGCCCAAATTTTAATAGCATGTTTTGACATTGTCATGTGTACACAAAAATGTTCTTGACCCTTACAAAAGGAAAACAATTTTTCATGAAATAGAAAAGTTGAGATAGATTATAAAGAAATACGAAGCATTCCAACATCCTGCTGGACTGATGACATCATAATCTGCATGTTTTAAAATCAAATGGCGGCTTCCATGGTACTATTTAGTAGCATTAAAGTTTTTAATAATTACAAAAGATGTGTTAGAGTTATGAAACTTGGTCAGAAGAATTGTTATTTTCAAGTTATATGTCAGACTTTATGTCTACTTTAAAGAACTATTAAAATGCGCTCTACAACTAACAGACTAGTTCTCCGGCTGCCTATTGGCGCACATGAACTTTAGTACTTGAAAGGGAAAGTGAATGAACACCGCTTCTCTCCTCGATAAGTGTTCAGAGAACCAGGCAGGGCCGCGGGGGTGACTCTCCTACCGTCGAGACCGACAGCTTAACGTCCCCTCCAAAGGACGTAATGCGCCCTTCAACCATTGTCACTTCTCTCAACAGCTGAATGAGGAGTAGGAGCTGCAAACGAAATACTTCCGTTTTGATGTTCGGCTTATCTGTCTGCATAGCTGTGGAAAAAATCGAGTTAGATTTGACTAAGGCTTGAGCTGGAGGTCCCAGACCTTTATCATTTCAGCCGTGCGCTCTATTCTCCTTTTCACATTTGCAGTGCCTAGCTGATTATATGATAATTACTCATTGCAGAAAATATATTTGCTCTTGAAATTGCTACAATGCAATGGTAGGCCTACTTAGTGTAAGCCTCTACATGAAGGGCTACATTTTGTGTAGCTTTTGCGTCTTTAGATCTGTCGATCTCATCGCATCGTCTCGTAATTTACAGGATCACGACCAATCCCAGCCAATCATCGTGAAATTTACCAACTACAATCACGTGGTTGATTCTATCAGGCACGGTTTAAGCTGGAAGGGAGCGGAATTTACATCCACCTAAGCCTGAATCGTCAGAATATCTAACGAGAAGCCAGGAAGCATGACTTAATTACCTGGACACAAGATGGACGCTTATATATTGATACATTACCCCTCCCCATATATTGATATTCGGCGTTTTAGCTTTTCGCAAAAGAGTTGTTAATGAGTGGAATGGTTTGCCTGAGTGGGTAGTTAGCTCCAAATCTGTTCACAATTTCAAAGTCAACATTGATAACTTCTTTACTAACTCTGGGCGTCTTTTCTTTTTTTTCTTTTTTTTGTGTGGTAGTGGTGGTAGTGTTAGTTTGGGCTTTTTAGCCTGTCATCTTGTTACGTAAGTACACCAAGTACAAAAATAAGTTAACTGAAGTTATTCGTGTAACCAAAAGAAGGCATTCTTTAATTTGCAAATTTTAAAGGTAACATGAAAAAGACTTGTCAACTGATAAATCTGTCTTAAATAAGAATTTAAAAAGTTGCCCCAGCTCTCTACCAGACCACATTATTCACGATAATGAAATTGCTTCTGATCCTATAAGTATAGCAAATATGTTTAATAGTTATTTTGTTAAAATTGGTAAAGAAAATCCGCAATGTTAATTTCGGAGAAGTTTTAAGTGGTTCTTATAGTGATTTATTTTTATGTATCCTACAAAAATTGATGAAATATTTAAGCTTGTATTAGACAATAGGTTTTGACAATATTCATGTAAATGTTATAAAAAGTACTATTGATTCGATCATTGAACCATTAGTTTATATTTTTAACATGTCTTTAAGATCTGGTATTGTACCTCGTAATCTTAAGGTTGCTAAAGTGATACCTTTATTTAAATCTGGTGATGTTCATTGTGTTCAGATTTATAGACCTATCTCCATTCTTCCTTCTTTTTTTTTAATTGTTAGAAAAACTTGTTTTTAACAGACTTAATGCATCGACAATTCTTAATATGGGCAAAATACTTCTACTTACATGGGTCTTTCCGCCCTCATTAAGAAAATCTTTTTTGCCTTTGAAAATAAACAGTTTGCTATAGGTATATTTCTAGATCTTTCAGAGGCCTTCTACACAGTAAATTAAAACATTCTCTTAGACAAACTTCATCATTACGGCATACGTCTGTACGTGGGGTAACATTAGACTGCCATGCGTTCATAGTTACCTTACCAATATACAACAGTTTGTAAACTCCAAGTCAATCAATTCTAATTAGGATGACATGTCTGCATGTGGTGTCCCTCAAGTTTCTGTTCTAGGACTATTGTTGTTTCTTATATATATCAACGATATTCTCTGCACCTCAATTTTATTGTGTTTCCTATTATTTGCAGATAATACTAATATTCTGTACACTCATTCAGATCTTTAAGAAGCCGAATGTGTAATGAATAAGGAACTTATAAATGTATCCAATTGGTTTAAAGCAAATAAGCTCTCTCTCTGAACACAAATAAAACTAATGTTATGACTTTTCACCCTTACCAAACATGCTAAAAGTCCATTACCAAAATCGATCTAAAGATTGACAATCGTAGTATTTCTTCTGTTCATTCCACAAAATTCCTTGGTGTAATCATTGATCAAAATTTAAACTGGAAATCTCACATTCAAAAAGTGGCAAATTTTTCGAAACTCATTGGAATTCTTTATGAACTTAAATCATTCACATCGAGGGATATCCTACTATATATTTACGACACACTTATTCTACCCCATCTGTTTTATTGCAACATAATTTGGGGAAATGCTTGTCCTACTTTAGTTAACAAGATTCATGTGTGCTTCAAAAACGTGCGTCGAGGTTTATTTGTAATGCTTCATATATGCAACATTCTGCACCTCTGTTTTATGATCTTAACATTCTAAATGTATTCAATATCTTTAGGTATCAATTAGGAATCTTCATGTACAAATCTATCCATGGTCTTTTACCTTCACATCTTGCAAGTTCGTTTATTCCTGCTATGCAGCTATGCAGCGCATTTTCACAAAATGAGGAATAGTGCAAAATTATTCCAACATCACTCATAATTTTCTTTAGTACATAAAACTAAATATTACTGGCCCCAAGCTATTGAATTCTTTAGATCAGCATGTATGTCTTAAACTCAAAATCTTTGTCCGTCTTCAAAAATAGGCTTAAGGCCTCCTTGTTAAAAAGTCAGTCAGAACTTTTTTAGGGATCTTTTTTTTTTTTTTTTTTTTTTTTGGGGTGGGTGGGTGGGGTGGGGAGGGGTAATGGATAAGTAGGGAAAGGGGCAGGAAGGTGGGGTAGGGAAGGGCAAGGAAGAGCGTAGAGGGAGGATGGGAAGGATCTTTTAGTTGGCAGTTTCTTTCAGGGATTTAGATTTCTTTTCTTTTTCTTAGTTTTCCTTACTGCTTATTTCCTTCCTGGGTGGCCTAATCCAGATAAGCTTGCTTTTGAGTCCCCCACATGTTCCTTCCTAGTAATACAATTTAACTTGTTTTGTATTCCACTTTATTCATATGCTTTGGTGTGCGTTCTCATCAATTTATTTACTTTTGACTTTACTTGTGTAAGTGTTTGTATTATCTTTACGTTTAAATTCACATCATATTGATGTAATATTCTGCAAAAAAAACTTTATAAAAGGTGATAAACATGACCCAGCTAATTACAGACCAGTTTCTCTTACTGTCTTACCTGCGTGTGTAGTAAAATCTTTGAGCGTATAATTCACTCACATGTGATGAAATTCCTTGATGAGCATAATATCTTAACTGATCTCCAACATGGCTCTCAAGCAAAAAGATCAACTGAAACACAACTTCTCTTAACAACTAGAACTGCGCTCGACTATTCGAAGCTAGTATATATATAGAATGGGCTTATAGAGGGAAGTATGTACACAAATAGATTAGCAGGGGGAGATGATTTCAAATTACTTGAGCTTTGAAAGACGCACTTACATTTTCATTTGCAATACAAGCTTCAAAATATCTTTTAGTTTTCCCAGATATTTTATGACAAAAAAGCTCAAGGTTACCTTACCCAGTAACTCAGAGAACATGTACAACCTAGCAGTCTTTATGACTACAACACCTCTTTTAGTTCTATCAATTGAATAACAAAAAAAGGAGAGGTCCTGACTTGCCAGTGTCAATGAAAGAATGCCATTTAACCCCCTTTCCAACCTGTACCCTCCACCAGCCCATACACATTCCCAGAACTACATCCTGGATTGTAATACAACTTTCAATTACAAAAAATATGTGTGTCAAGCAAAGTCAAGCTGCATGGAAAATGTACAATAACATTAAAGCAAAATTATGCGAAACAATATTGCTTAACATATGACAAACTAGACATTGGAAACGATACAAATCCCCTCACCGCTAATAATGCATATTCCAGACTGTCCCACATTCCATCCCAACCTGTCCCAAATGTCATCTCATGTCTATACTCCATGCAATCACACCTGAAAATCAGATACTGTATGTCATTCCACCACTTGCATAACCCACATGCCATCACAACTGAAATCCAAATGACATCCCACCACATGCCATTCCGCCCTGTCCCACATGTCGACCCACCCTGTTTCACATGCCAACCCACCCTGTTTTACATGCCAACCCATCCTGTTCTACATGCCAATCCACCCTCTTCTACATGCCAACCCACCCGGTTCCACATGCCAACCCATCCTGTTCTACATGCTAATCCACCCTGTTCTACATGCCAACACACCCTGTTCCACATGCCAACCCACCCTGTTCCACATGCCAACCCATCCTGTTCCACATGCCAATCCACCCTCTTCTACATGCCAACACACCCTGTTCCACATGCCAACCCATCCTGTTCCACATGCCAACCCACCCTGTTCCACATGCCAACCCATCCTGTTCTACATGCCAATCCACCCTGTTCTACATGCCAACCCATCCTGTTTCACATGCCAACCTATCCTGTTCCACATGCCAACCCACCCTGTTCCACATGCCAACCCATCCCGTTCTACATGCCAATCCACCCTGTCTAACATGACAACACATCGTGACCAACATCCCGCCGCACCCTGCCCTACATACAATCCCACCCTGTCCCACATGATCTCATTCTAATTCCTTCAGCTACTTTATCATCATGTCATTAGCTACCCCACATTCTGCTTATTGTTTATATTTCACAAACCCCTAATTTAAGATTATTTAGATGAGAGCAAACTTATATTTGCTTCTTTATTCATGGCAAGACAAACAGTTTGATTGATATTCATTTTAGGAGTGTCAATATCATAAAAAAAAACTAGAAATGTGAAGTAAGTAAGTCATAAGCTTTATATTTTTGATCTTCGGTCAAACATATTGCAATAAATGCACACTATACCTCACCATTAAGTGTGCACCATGCTCTTTACATATATTGTATGATCATTTGTTTAAGAAAAATCATCATGCCTACTTTGATTCAAGAGATACTACGTATACAAAAAATTTCATTGCTATGCAAACTTAGGCTAATTATTATGCACACACAATCCCCTAACCATGCTCAACTAGACAGTACCAATGTACTCTACCACTGAACAAAATAGCAAGTATTATCTCAGGTTAAATATTTTGTACGCAAGTTTATTGTAATGCAAATAACCTAATTGATATGCACATTACACCTCACATTAAGTGTAGACAATGGTCTTCACATATATGATCGTTTGTGTAAACAAAATCCCCACCCCCACTTTAATTTAAAGGGGCATTAGACCGAAACGTGAGAGCGTATTTTTAGGCCCCCCCCCCCCTCCAAAAAAAAATCGAATGCTTATGTAGCACGCAACAGTACAGCATTTTTTTCAAAATGAATATTCAAGTAACTTTTGGAGGAATGGGAGGAGGGGAATGGGAGGAGGAATGGGAGGGGAGGGGAATGGGGGAGGGGAATGGGAGGTGGAGGGAATGGGAGGGGAGGGAATGGCAGGGGAATGGGAGGGGAATGGGAGGGGGGGAATGGCAGGGGAATGGGAGGAATGGGGGAGGAGGGGTGGAGGGGAGGGAATGGGGGAGGGAGGGGAGGGGGGAATGGGAGGAGGGGAATGGGAGGAGGGGAATGGGAGGGGAGGGGAATGGGAGGGGAGGGAATGGGAGGGGGAGGGGAATGGGAGGGGATGGAGGATGGGAGGGGAATGGGAATGGGAAGGGGGCCTACTTAACCTGCTGACACTGTGACCAGAGAGCGTGACGCCATTCGCCCTTTGTATGAAATATAGGCCGAAGACGTCACACTCTCTGCTGTGACAATTACTTTTTCTTTCTTCATGTAGCACGTATTTTTTTTCTCGGAAGAGTGCCCTCTAATTTCTGTCTTACCACGGTCACACTGCATGTGCACCCTTTATTTTGCCAAACTCGTCAAGTTTGGTTGCAACTAATCAACGTTTCGTACATTATTTGAAGAAAAGATGAATATCAGACGAGCAACAGTGCGTATTTTCTATTGAATTGTTTTAATTAACTCCGAAATTTTTCTTACTTGGGAAAGTTAGGCTGAGGATACTAAACTTGTGCCATGGGAAGTTAGGCCGAGGACATTAAACTTGTGCCACCAAACTGTTAACATAATGAACCCATTACACGATATTTTACTCCCAATATTTTTTGGGTAATTGTCACAACCCACGTACACGTATGTTATCGCTGGGACATTTGTTTTGTGTACGTAGGTTGTTGCAGATATCTTGTTTTCGGCTAGACACACCTAAACAACCCATATTTCCAAAATGCGATAAACTTAAGTTCTTTCTGCACAGTGTGATGGGTTTTTACCTAGGCCTAGTAATGAATGTATAAAGTTAGCTGTGTAACGGTTTTTAATCGGCAACTTTTAATGGGAGAATTTTAGCAGGGTATTTTTCACGGATAATTTGTTGGTCGCCATGTTTGAAAACTTTTGTTGATTGTCATGCCTGCGCATTTGGACCCCCATCACCAGTGCGATGTGGATAAACTTGAATCTATTCAAAGGAGAGCAGACAGGTTCTGTATGGCAGACTACTCTTATAAATCTAGTATAAAAAACATGCTTTATAAATTAGGTTGGCCCCTGCTAAAAGCAAGAAGATACAACACCCGGCTACATATGCTATTTAAAATCTATAACAATCTTGTCGCCATCAATAAAGATGAACTTATCCCCACCGTCAGAGCTAATACAAGAAATAATCATGACTTTAATTTTCAGGTTCCCTATGCTAAAAAGAATGTATATAAACACTCTTTCTTTCCTCACACACTAAAGGATTGGATTGCTTTACCGTCAGACATTGTACATGCACCAAGTCTCAACTGTTTCAAAGCTAAACTTACTAACACTTGTGCTGCTAACTAGTTTTTTTTTTTTACTCATACTTTTTACGCTCGGTTGGTGTCATGTCCTCTTAAAGGATTTTTGCCGACTTAACCGATTCAGATTCAGATTCATTTGTATTCATTATGCTTCTTCATTATACTTACGCCATAACGGGTGGAAATAATTTATGTGTGCAGTATCTAAGTGTCTTCTTTAAAGTCAGCAAATAATTATTCAACCTTTTTCCTGTTTTAGAGCGTTTTTAACAAAATGAACAATAAGTAATTGCATTTCTTTGCATAATTCAAATTTTTCCTCTACTTGTATTTCCATGATCTGACAAAATTCTAAAATATCCCATGTAGAAGTTGCAAACGCCATTGCAATTATTGAACTATAAAGCTGAAACATGCAAGAAATTGCAGGAAGTCAAAGCATCACTACCAGATAGGAATTTAAATACCTGAATCATATCGCCATGTACTCTTCTCAACTCAAGCATGGTCAAACCAAGAAATCGCAACCTAGATTCATAAGAGAGATTCCTTACTTCGGGAATAAGTCTAGTGGATCTTCATTGAATCTGCTCCAAAATTAACTTAGCCTTCTCATAAAAGGGACTGGATAGCATACTCAAGGTGAGGCCTGACTAATTGCTTATACAAATTAAGGGACAACCTCTCTACCAAGAAAACAAAAATTTCTTCTAATCAAACCAAGCATCCTATTTGCCCTTGCAGCTGCTAAAGTACACTGTTTAGAAGGCTTCAGATTGCTAGTAATGACAACACCTAGATCCCTTTCTTGATCAACACAACCAAGATTTGAACATTCATGCAGTAATCAAAAGCCAAATTGCTTTGACCAAAACGAATAACTTTGCATTTATCAACATTGAATGACATTGCCACATTTGGGACCAAGAAACTAACTTACCCAGATCAGTTTCCAACAGTGAAGAATCAATAGCTTCATCAACAATCCTGTACAGCTTAGTGTCATCAGCAAATTTACAAATCCTGGAACCAAGGGAAACATCAATATCATTAATAAAGATTAAGAAAAGAAGTGGACCCAATACAGAACCCTGAGGAACACCACTTGTAACCTTCTTCCATGGAGATAATTCACCATTAACAACAACTCTTTGTGACCTGTCAATTAACCAAGAATTTATCCAACTGGCACATTTTCCCTTCACACCAAGCGCTCTTGTTTTCAACATGAGCCTGCCTAATGGAACCTTATCAAATGCTTTTTGGAAAGTCTAAATAGATAAGATCCACATTATTACCAGAATCCACATTATGATCAGAGTGCAAAAGTGTTTGAGTGCTAAGCTGAACACGGAAAAGACAGGTAATTTGAAACGGAGCTTCAGCCTAAAAAGCGGTGCGGAACATTGTAACTCCGCTAGAATGAAATATATTACTAAGCTACATACAGTAGGACTTAAATAGCTCCATCAGGCTATAAATCAGAAACAATAGCAATCAGTGAATGTTAGGCAACAAGGGAAGAAAAAAAAACAGATTAGTAGGGAAGTAAAAGGCCTGGAACGGGGTATATGACAAATATCTAATTTTGGAGTAGGCCTAATTGCAGAATACCCTGCAACCTCTAGATCAACCTCGCAGCATGCTTTGGTTTCCAATGTCCAACAATTCCTCATGGTCTAACTTAGGTTTTTTCAGATTGCTACATGCTCCTAGCTCCATGAAGGGGACCCATTTGTCTTCTTTTGCTTGCTGTGAGCTCCGAGCTCTATGGTGAGAGAGGCTTACATAACCCTGTAGCATGAGCACTGTATACAGTCTGCATGACCGCATAGCATCAGGGTTGGAAAAATTCAAAAAGAGTCACTCACCTAACTTAGTGAGGCTTAATTAAATGTGGAGAGTACCACAGTATATTATAATATTTCTCTTTGCCACAATTATTTTTTGCTTGCCTATGGCGAGCAGGCGAGTAGTTTTTCAAACCCTGCATAGCATGTTTCATGGTGCTTCTAACAGTTGCAGGGTATTCTGCAATTGTGTCTTGAACTTTGCCTGCATCTGCACTTGATCTTCATCAGCAAAATAGTTCTGATAAGAACTGTTTGGTTGTATTGAAATTGGCTTATAAAAGAATTGAAATTGGCTCTTAAAAGTGCCTTTCTACACCTAACCTTACACACCCCTTTCTTTTCACCTAAATTTTTCTACCACATTTAGCCTTTGCCCTTTATCTCCCTTAGAAACCCTTCATCTCCTCACTATCCTAACTCTTACACCATTTTTTATTAACACCCTCTTGGCACATTTGACAATGACTGATGCAGTGCCATTAAACATCAACAAACCAAACCAAACCTATGCCTTTGGGTATTATGATTAGTAGTTCTAATAAGAACTGTTTAGTATAGAATTACTGCTGTAGAATTATCTTGGCAGGTAGGTGTTGTAAATTTGTTGATCTTGAGCTTGAAGTAACTGGATGTTGTCTTTTTGCTGATCTTGATAAGAATGTGGGGAATCCTGAGACCTTTCTGGTTTTATACAGTGCACTGCCCATGCAACAAAGGCCCCGCCAAGCACAACAGATGCCGCTTTATTACTCATGATACGAAGACGGAAATGGTCCTTTGTTTAATTTGAGATGGAAGAAGCGCTAACAAACAAGGCTTTGCGATCGATGTAACTGATGCCAGATCAATGCACCTTAAACACTTTTATCATTTAACCATCATGCAAGCATCATGCCTTGCTAGTTGCTACCCATTAAGCACAACATTTTTATGACATATAAAAAAAGTCATAGAAATGCTACAGTAACATTATTATGTTGCAGTTGTAAAACACACTCCGAAACTGTTAATTATAGGCTTCCAAATACTTCCTAAATATTTTAAAAAGTGATCACAAATATTAATGTTTTTATAACATGATAATATTCTGATTTTATTGTTTCATCAAAGCATTTTAATAATATAATGAAACTGACAGTATAATAGCAACTGATTTAACATGTGTTTATCCTGAAAGACTACAGTATGCGCTGGGAAAATAACATACTATGGCAGATTCTTAAAATAAATATGAAAATAGACAAGTAAAATGATGATATACTGTTGTTAAAATGTTACCAAATAAATATTTATATAATGTTTTAGTGATGTTTGAGAACCATTAAGAAACTTGTTTTATCAAAACATTTTAGTAAAATGTTTTAAAAACATATTAATAATATTATATTTTACCATATTTTTACCCCTTCCCCCCCCTTCTTCTTTCCTCTTTCTTTTTCCTTGCTACGTCCCTGGATTAAGAACTAAAGAAATGAATTACCAATTCTCTGATTTTGCATAAATTTCCATCTTTCAGATCAGTTATTTGAACCATGTGTGCCCTTTCCCTCCCCCACTTGAAATACTGCTCCGTGGCCCATGAAATATCGTGTTCATTACTTCCACCAACAAAGTTGGATGGAGGTTATGTTTTATGTTTTCGCCTATGTTTGTTTGTCTGTCATCAAGATATCTCAAGAACTGATTACTGGATTTGGATCAAATTTGGTGTGTGGTTTTGTTAATGCTTTTGGTAGAAGTGCTTAAAATTTGGGACATATTGGAATAGGTGAAGGACAGAATTTGAGGGTTGGTGATGTTTAGGGTAAGGTCTGACAAGACATAGTTGAAACTTTCCATTGGAATGTGCTAATCAATTTTCTGGACTCAAAGATCATAAGGACTCATTAGGTGTATTTTTGGACTTGATGAAAGCTTTCGACACTGTCAATCATCACATTCTTTTTGCTAAATTGTATCATGACGGTATTAGAGGAGTGGCCTACAATTGGTTTGTTAGTTACTTATCAAACAGACATCAGCTTGTATCCATTGATAACACTTATTATTCATCTTATTGCAATTTAAATTGTGGTCTGCCCCAGGGGCCAATCTTTAGGCCTTTGTTATTGTTGCTGTATGTAAATGATATTACCTATTCTCTTTATCTTTTACACTTTACACTTTTTGCTGATGATACAAGTATTTTGTATAAGCATAACGATTTTGATAATGTCATTTCAGTCCTCAACTCTGAATTAAAAAATGTTGCCAATTGGTTTAGGATTAATAAGCTATCTTTAAATATCAGCAAAACTCAATTAATGGTTTTTCATGCCCATCATAAGAATTTAAATAATATTGATATATTGATTAATAATTCCCAAATCAAACGTGTTGATGCCATCAAATTTTTAGGTTTATGCATCGCCCTTCTATCAAAATGGTCTTCCCATATTAATAAGATTAAGACATCTATTTCTAAAATAATTAGGGTTTTCTGTCAAACTAAAGAGTTTGTACCTAGTTACATCCTTAAGCATTGATATAATACTCTTATTATTTTTTATTTAAGCTATTGCAGTGTAGTATGGGGTAATGCTCACCCTTCTCATCTAAATCAATTATTCGTACTTCAGAAAAAGGCTGTTCGTATTATCACCCAATCAAATTTTCGAGCACATACATTCCCTCTTTTTACCAGATTGTGTTTTTTAATATTTTTGATATCCACAGACACCAATATTCATTTTTAAATTCGTTAATCAACAATTACCAGATATTTTCATGGATTACTTTTCTTTCATTCATAATATACATTCCCACAATACCAGGTTCTCCCATCATTTATTTTCTCTTCACATAAATTCTGACCTTTTCAAATGCTCCATTATATCTATTGGTATTAAGTTCTAGAATCAAATATGGGGGATTCTATAAAAAAACCTAAAAACTAAAATTATTTTTTGATAAAAAAAGACACTTATTTCTAAATATGACCAACTCTAGTTTACCTTCATGTATTTTCATCTTCAGATTATATTTGACGTCTTATCTATTTTTACCCAACCACTTTATTACTTTTCCCCTGGGCTTCTTTATGTTACCGGGTGGGGGAGGGAAGAGTGAGGATTCCTCTTTTTCTTCTATTTTCACTATTTCACTTTTTTATACATTTCCTTCATAATTAATGATTTAATTTACCCGTTACTCTACCACGCAGCAATAGTATCGCCGTTTTCAAACCACCTTTTTTTAGAAATAAAATTGGGACTTTATTAAAGTCCTATAGGAGTAATCTTGGTATCATTTTAAAGTACTGGGATATTTCTTTTACAAAATGTAACTTTTTTATAGGGGTCATATTACAGAATTTTTAAGAAAAAGCAGCTTGAAGAAGGGTAAAACTAACAAATTGCTAACAAATTTACAAGAAATTGTTTTGTTTTTGTTCAAATCTTACAGTAACTTCCAAGATCACATTTTTGCTTCAAAATAAACACGGAAGTCCTAAGACATGATAGTATTGGTTTTTGGTCTAATTTTATAATTCCTACCTAAAATCTTTTGTTCTGGAGAAATTTCTGCAAAATTTCCTGAATTTCTGCCATTTTCCCAAAACATTGTGTATCCAAACTGTACATTGCACATGCTTCGTTTGAACCGCCGATTGAAAGCGCTCCCAATTTTCTTTCATTTGTTATATGATTAAAGGCATACCCCCTTTATTTAGAACCTTTCCTATAAGAATTATATTTCACCTTTCCAATTAAAACAACCACGTGGTGCAGAGGAAATATACACGGCTAGCACGCGAGCGTTCCGGGTTCGAGTCTTACTCGTGACCACTGCGTAAATATTTTTCTGCTGTAGCTTTTAGGGGTCTTTTGACTATAATCATTTTAAGTGTTTTTCCATCTTTCCTTTCTTTCTACAAGTTATAGATTAGCATCATTGGAAAGAAAATTTCATAAAGAATCTAAATATGTAACACAAATTTGTTTTTTAATATTGACAAGAAGTTATACTTCTGCAAAGATGGACCATTTGTTGACCAAATTTAGCCGAAAATTGTCTAATTTGCAAAATTTGGCCAATATTTCCTAATTTGCCTTTCATTTTTCAAAAGATAAATGTCTTAGCCTCTATTCCAACCAAACTTGTATTGAAAGAAAATGAAAGGAAAGTTGTCAAAAATGCATAGGAAAAAAAAGAAAAAAGCTCACATTTTTAAAGCCCTGGTAGAGTAAGGGTTAAGTTACTGTGGGCTTCTTGTAAAAGCTCCGGCTTCTAAACCCTTCCACCATTTTCTCATAAAATGTTATGTGTTTTTATTATAAATATTGTAATATATGCATGAAAATTGAAAATGAATAAATCACATCAAATCGAAGACACTTAAATCAAGTGGTCTCTGGAATTAAAGAAAATAAAACAATTGGTTTCTGCCATGAATGGAAAATGATGGAATGTGAGTCTTGAATGAAAGGAACTCAATTAATGAATGCTTCACCTGAATAAAATTGAAAACAATGGTATGACCTTGGAAGAAATCCAGTCAAAAGATAATCTTTGCGTGTTCAAATTGCAAATGTTCATTACAGATCAAAACTTGGGTATGAATCTTGGTGGGCCTAATAGGTGCAAAATTAGGGAAAATATGAAGCTATTTTAAAAGCCATGTTAGACTTTAAGCAGCATTTTGTTTGAAGCCTTGAGATAACTAATTAATGAATAACTAAATAAATCAATTTATTTTTGAAGGGGTATTTTCACTCCAAATTTCATATTTGTTTATGATCATAGGTGAATAGTGTGATTTAACTTAATTTTGGTAATAAAAAATGACTGGATTTTCAAAATTTGAGGATTTTTTGTATGCAGTCTAACACTAAACACCCCTACGCTTGCCATTTCACAAGTGTGGCCTATATCATAAGCTCAGTTGCAAATTTTCAGGATTTCTATGGAATTAACCAAAAGTTAGAATCCTTATTGGAAAGTTGAGCAGTTTGCTTGCAGATGTGTGGAGGATGAAAATATACACCAATCAGTTTGGCGTATGGTGCATTCAAGAATTTAAGCGAAAGTAGATAATCTGGCGTGGTGTAGAGTATGATTGATAATATTTTCGTAGTGCGTAACTCATCAGCAATATCTCTTATTGAACTATCATTTTACATATGGAAGTACATCAATGTTTCACCAGTAAATTCTATCATGTGATCATGCTAGATGTGCATGCTGATATGCTTAAGTACAACATGGCTCAAGTGTAGGTACACGTTGCACATGGATCAAGCGTAGGTACACGTTGCACATGGCTCCAGTGTAGGTACATGTTGCACATGGATCAAGCGTAGGTACACGTTGCACATGGCTCCAGTGTAGGTACATGTTGCACATGGCTCCAGCATAGGTACACGTTGCACATGGCTCAAGCGTAGGTACACGTTGCACATGGCTCCAGCATAGGTACACGTTGCACATGGCTTCAGCGTAGGTACACGTTGCACATGGATCAAGTGTAGGTACACGTTGCACATGGCTCAAGTGTAGGTACACGTTGCACATGACTCAAGGTTAGGTACACGCTGCACATGGCTCCAGCGTAGGTACACGTTGCACATGGCTTAAGTGTAGGTACACGTTGCACATGGCTCAAGTGTAGGTACACCTTGCACATGGATCAAGCGTAGGTACACGTAACACATGGATCAAGCGTAGGTACACGTTGCACATGGCTCAAGTGTAGGTACACTTTGCACATGGCTCAAGTGTAGGTACATGTTGCACATGGCTCAAGTGTAGGTACACGTTGCACATGGATCAAGTGTAGGTACACGCTGCACATGGCTCAAGCGTAGGTACATGTTGCACATGGCTCAAGTGTAGGTACACGTTGCTGCTGGTAAAAGTGGGATCCATGTGTGGTAAGCATTTTGATAGGAAACTTGTACCTACATATGCAAATTTCTGACAAACTTTTGATCAATCAAATACAGTTGGAAACGCATACTCCAGTAAGATTTTGCAAGCTATATTACAAGATTGCCATAGAAAAAAATAGTGACCTGCTGAAAGTTTGTCACAATGTTAATACCACTCCCATATTCTAATCCACTTCGCTGCAATGAGCTTGTGCACAAATGATAACATTATGTTGTAATACAGGTTCGCACTGAAAATGTCGGAACTCCTTTGTGTGCATTAAGCGTATAGATTTTTTTAGATTATACAGTACCACTATGTGAGGACCGTAGTAGGCCCTGCTCTTCTATATAACACTTGTATGTGGCCCCCAATCGTGCAATACTCTGGGAATATCTTGATATGATTTTGCAATGGTAACATACTTGAAATGGCATATTTATGTTGGGGTATAGTTACAAAAAGTAAACCTGAAGAAAACGCTGCATGTCTGTGGTGTACAAAAAAGGAACTTTCCAGTGTGGGTTTAACCAAGACTAACCTCATTGATATTGGAATCAAGTGGGAGCTTTTATCACATTGAACCTGTTCGTATTTTGGTACGTCATATTAATCCTATCAGATTAGAGTAATGTACACAAACAAACTCCCGGCCCATATAACTTCGTTATAGCTACGCAAACTGACGAAACAAATAATTTTATAAAAATTCAAGTCTATTTTTAAATGTGATTTCGAAGTTTCAGCTGCACTCACTGATATTGAAGTTTATTTCCAAAAGGTCCTCATAGCTGGATGAAAAAATATGGTCAAAATGCAGTGTTTTGACACTTCTTTGTCAGAATGCAGTGTTTTGACACTTCCTTGTCAGAATGCAGCATTTTGACACTTCCTTGTCAGAATGCAGTGTTTTGACACTTCCTTGTCAGAATGCAGCACTTTGACACTTCCTTGTCAGAATGCAGTGTTTTGACACTTCCTTATCAGAATGCAGCATTTTGACACTTCCTTATCAGAATGCAGCACTTTGACACTTCCTTGTCAGAATGCAGCGCTTTGACACTTCCTTGTAAGAATGCAATGTTTTGACACTTCCTTGTCAGAATGCAGCGCTTTGACACTTCCTTGTCAGAATGCAGCGCTTTGACACTTCCTTGTCAGAATGCAGCATTTTGACACTTCCTTGTCAGAATGCAGTGTTTTGACACTTCCTTGTCAGAATGCAATGTTTTGACACTTGTCAGAATGCAGTGCTTTGACACTTCCTTGTCAGAATGCAGTGTTTTGACACTTCCTTGGCAGAATGCAATGTTTTGACACCTGTCAGAATGCAGCGCTTTGACACTTCCTTGTCAGAATGCAGTGTTTTGACACTTCCTTGGCAGAATGCAATGTTTTGACACCTGTCAGAATGCAGCGCTTTGACACTTCCTTGTCAGAATGCAGTGTTTTGACACTTCCTTGTCAGAATGCAATGTTTTGACACTTCCTTGTCAGAATGCAGCGCTTTGACACTTCCTTGTCAGAATGCAGCGCTTTGACACTTCCTTGTCAGAATGCAGCATTTTGACACTTCCTTGTCAGAATGCAGTGTTTTGACACTTCCTTATCAGATGTAGCATTTTGACACTTGTCAGAATGCAATGTTTTGACACCTACTTGTCAGAATGCAGTGTTTTGACACTTCCTTATCAGAATGCAGCACTTTGACACTTCCTTGTCAGAATGCAGCGCTTTGACACTTCCTTGTCAGAATGCAGTGTTTTGACACTTCCTTATCAGAATGCAGCACTTTGACACTTCCTTGTCAGAATGCAGCGCTTTGACACTTCCTTGTCAGAATGCAGCGCTTTGACACTTCCTTGTCAGAATGCAGTGTTTTGACACTTCCTTATCAGAATGCAGCATTTTGACACTTCCTTGTCAGAATGCAGCGCTTTGACACTTCCTTGTCAGAATGCAGCGCTTTGACACCTCATCAGAATGCATTGTTTTGACACTTGTCAGAATGCAGCGCTTTGACACTTTCTTGTCAGAATGCAGCGCTTTGACACTTCCTTGGCAGAATGCAATGTTTTTACACTTCCTTGGCAGAATGCAGTGTTTTGACACTTCTTTGTCAGAATGCAGTGTTTTGACACTTGTCAGAATGCAGTGTTTTGACACCTACTTGTCAGAATGCAGCATTTTGACACTTGTCAGAATGCAGTGTTTTGACACTTCCTTCTCAGAATGCAGTGTTTTGACACTTCCTTGTCAGAATGCAGTGTTTTGACACTTGTCAGAATGCAGTGTTTTGACACTTGTCAGAATGCAGTGTTTTGACACTTTTTGTTAAGTAGGAGAAACTTGAGATATAAGATTATTCCTTGCACTATAACAGGAACAAAGTGTTGTTTTTTATGTAGTTTTAATGTTTTTGTTGTAAAAAAATAAAATGAAATTCTATGGCAACCTTTTATATTTTAGGACATATGAAAGTTGTTATTTCTCCTACCGTTTAAATTTGCATACCTTAAAGAGGAGGAGGATTCAAGATGACATACCAAATAGATACAACACTAACAATAAAAGGTCACATATTCATTTTGACCTGGCCCAGAAGTTGATCAAAAAAACAGTAATTATCACTTTTCTTTCATTATATGACACAGCCGGAAGATCTCATGAATATGCAGCATTGTAACTTGCTGTGTCTTCCTGAGAATTACCAGATGAAGTACTATTTCTACCATGGTCTGTCCTGGCCGCAGCTCTCTTATGTTGCAGAGGATGAGAATAACAAAATTGTCGGATATGTCCTGGCTAAAATGTAAGTGATTATTGATTATGCAAACAATTTTAAATCAGAGAATTTATTTATGATTTGAATTTTCACATATATTGCACTATAGAGAGTCAGTGATTAAATTGATGCTTCAAATAAAGATAAAAGTTATATTGATTCATTCAAGTATAAATAAAATCAATAATATTCACATGAAAAGGGTAATCACCAGGACTAGGATTTCTTGATCTATTACAACAAAAAACAACTTAGAAACTGTATGTATCTGTAGTATAAATCATGATAAGCAGTGAGTCATCTCTTATATATTCATGTTTTTGAGAATGGCAAACTTGATGTGATCTATTTTGTACACTTCTTTTAGCTGATATTGGAGTTTCTTCCACTCGGATGAGAAAATGTGGTCAGAATGCAGTACTTCAACTCCTCTTTGGTCAGGAAAAACTTCAGCTACCAGATTAATCCTTGTACTATATTAGTAACAATTTAATTCATGTTTCCTTACAGGTTGTAGAAGAATTCGTTTACTTTACAACATTTTATATGGATAAGGATTAATGAACATTGCTTTTATCCATTCATTCAGGGAGGAGGATTCAGAGGGCAAGCCACATGGCCACATATTATCTATTTTATATGGATAAGGATTAATGACCATTGCTTTTATCCATTGATTCAGGAAGGAGGATTCAGAGGGCAAGCCACATGGCCACATAACATCTATTTTATATGGATAAGGATTAATGAACATTGCTTTTATCCATTGATTCAGGAAGGAGGATTCAGAGGGCAAGCCACATGGCCACATAACATCTATTTTATATGGATAAGGATTAATGAACATTGCTTTTATCCATTCATTCAAGGAGGAGGATTCAGAGGACAAACCACATTGCCACATAACATCTATTTTATATGGATAAGGATTAATGAACATTGCTTTTATCCATTCATTCAGGGAGGAGGATTCAGAGGACAAACCACATGGCCACATAACATCTATTTTATATGGATAAGAATTAATGAACATTGCTTTTATCCATTCATTCAGGGAGGAGGATTCAGAGGACAAACCACATGGCCACATAACATCTATTTTATATGGATAAGGATTAATGAACATTGCTTTTATCCATTCATTCAGGGAGGAGGATTCAGAGGACAAACCACATGGCCACATAACATCTATTTTATATGGATAAGGATTAATGAACATTGCTTTTATTTATTTATTCAGGGAGGAGGATTCAGAAGACAAACCACATGGCCACATAACATCCCTAGCAGTAAAGAGGTCGCATCGCCGTCTGGGCCTGGCCCAGAAGTTGATGGACCAAGCATCCCGGTCCATGGTTGAGTGTTTCAATGCTGAATATGTTTCTTTGCACGTTCGCAAAAGGTAAACCATCTTTTGTATTCTACTTCATTGCTGTAGTTGATGAGTAATAGGTTTGTGAGATATTGCTTGTGCTTTATTCACAGGTAAAGATTTGTTTCAGTTTATGTATTTCAGTGAAGCATTTATAAAGGGTTAGACGGTCACTCATTTGCTTTAAATCATGGTCTTTGCAGTCTTACGTTTTAATGAAAGATGTTGCTTATGATTGGTTTGAGAAAAGGAATGGAAAACTAATATTTGATTTGCAGATGTTACAAGGCACTTAAAGAAAATGGGGCAAAACTTAGTTTTAGATCAGGTAAGAAATGAGAGGAATTTGAGATGATAAAGCCAAGCTGTTGATACAAGCAGATTTATCTTGATGTTGTTGATGTGCATTTGAAATGTAGAGCCTTTCTCTCCTCCAAAATTAAGTGTATGATTCATTAGCTGAAAGTAAAAGACATTTTTACCAATCAACATTTGTTTAGGCAAACTTGACGGAATATTTCTGATGCTAATCATTCAAACATCACTGCATTGATTTCATCAGTTCCCAGTGAGTGACTTCCTAATAACTCTGCCACACATCTAATTAGGTTTGATTGTAATTTCATATATCTTTGTTTTGGAAATTTTAAGTTATATTTTACCTTCTTCCATTTCAGCAATCGGGCTGCTTTAAATCTCTACAAGTACAGTCTCAAATTTGAGTGAGTTTTTTTTTTTTTTTGATCTCTTCATATTTACACTTTTTTAATTTACAATAACGTTGAATGTTTGCAGGGATCCTCAGAAAGCTAAGGGAAGCTTAAGCAGATTCACCCTAAAGGAGATTCACCCTAAAGGAGATTCACCCTAAAGAAGATTCACCCTAAAGGAGTTTCACCCTAAAGAAGATTCAACCTAAAGGAGATTTACCCTTTTCATAAACATAGGAAACAAATGAACATACTAAAATTCTACTAACAAAAGAAAGAAAAGAGTAAAAACTGAAATGGCAACAAAATCATATTTCATACTAAACTTACCAATGGAATATCATACAAATAAAGAAGAAAAAAAGCACAGCCGCCTGTTACAGAGAAAATGCCATTTTACATCTTTAGCTCTTGTTGAATTATTTTGTTGATTGTAATAAAAGCAATTTTCTCCTGAAATTAGTATTATCTATCACCAACTGTAAAATGTATTGTTTCCACGTGAGACTAACTGATTGTTTCTCTTTGATCAGAGTCAGCGATATAGAACCCAAATACTACGCAGACGGTGAGGATGCCTATGCCATGAAGAGGGTCCTAAGAAGCCTGGCAATTGACAAGGTATTCAAGGGTTTGTATTTGCTGTAGTCTGACCTTGGTATGAGGTTGTATTGTGATTGCATGATCTGTAAATATACAATGTCTGTGATTGAAAGCTCTATGAAGGTGGTATGACGTCAGTGGTGGTATCACATCTGTAATGCTCAAGTTGAGTTCATAATATCTTTATAACTTTTCCTTTGATCATTGGTTTAGCTAAGAGGACAATAACCTGACTGGGGAGGGAAAACAGCTCCTCTCTCACAGTAATGGCAGAAATGTAGTAATATCTCTAGACAGAAGAGTGGTGGTATTAGGAAGTACACCGCTATTAGGACATGGAGTTGACTTTGTAGCTGAAAGTACATCCTTTCCCCATGAATGCATTTAAAATCATTCTCCTCAAAATGCACACATTGAAACAAGAATGCAATCCACACAGTTGCTGATCTCTTCAACACTTATCCTACTGAGTACTTTCGATAAAATATTTGATTCAAAAGGTTGTCGATTGCAATGACCTATGACTCATGAATGTGGGTCATTCTGCATATCAGCCTTGACCTTTTACCTCATACTTCACATTTGACCTTTCCGGTCACAACAATGCAATATTCACCATCTGGTGTACAGACCATCACAATGCAATATTCACCATCTGGTATACAGACTATCACAATGCACTATTCACCATCTTGTATACAGACCTGGTAAAAATCATGGTTCTGGCGGTATAACCATTAGAAAATGGGAATTTGCAAAAAGAAATTTGTTTTTTTATTAAAAAATATATATATTTTTGATTTTTTCTTTGTAAATTGTTTGGGTAAGCAACAGTATATTTGGTAAATCTGTACCCATAAGCCATCCCCATGTAATTGTGCGATGAATAGTGCATGAAATTGCGAAAGAGGGAAGCATATAAAGATATTTACTTCAAATTATACCTTACCTTCTGTGCTATTAAAATTTACAATCTGGTCTCTCAGACGTAAATTGCCGTTAAATATCACCAACACTAAAAACGTAGTTACTCTCTCTGACACACCCAGATCACGAAGCTAGCGTTGTATATACTCACTTCTTTTCAGTACCTGTGAAGGTCCAACGCAGGTACTGGTTGTTTGTTTCTTGGGAAAAACAATATTTTCTGGCCTTTTTTTTCACTATCTTTTTAATCGTAGGCTGCGTAGGCACCGCTTTGGTACTTCCCCTCCTCTAGCTCCCCCTTTTCTAGCTCCCCCTCCTCTAGCTCCCCCTCCTCTAGCTCCCCCTCGTCTAGCTACCCCCTCCTGTAGCTCCCCCTCCTTTAGCTCCCCCTCCTCTAGCTCCCCTCCTCTAGCTCCCCCTCCTCTAGCTCCCCCTCCTCTAGCTCCCCCTCCTCTAGCTCCTACTCCTCTAGCTCCCCCCCTCCTCTAGCTCCCCCTCCTCTAGCTCCCCCCTCCTCTAGCTCCCCCCCTCTAGCTCCCCTCCTCTAGCTCCCCCTCCTCTAGCTCCCCCTCCTCTAGCTCCCCTCCTAGCTCCCCCTCCCCAGCTCCCCCTCCTCTTGCTCCCCCTCCTCTAGCTCCCCCCCTCCTCTAGCTCCCCTCCTCTAGCTCCCCCCTCCTCTAGCTCCCCCTCCTCTAGCTCCCCTCCTCTAGCTCCCCCTCCTCTAGCTCCCCCTCCTCTAGCTCCCCCCTCCTCTAGCTCCCCCTCCTCTAGCTCCCCCTCCTCTAGCTCCCCTCCTCTAGCTCCCCTCCTCTAGCTCCCCCTCCTCTAGCTCCCCCCTCCTCTAGCTCCCCTCCTCTAGCTCCCCTCCTCTAGCTCCCCCTCCTCTAGCTCCCCCTCCTCTAGCTCCCTCCTCTAGCTCCCCCTCCTCTAGCTCCCCCCCTCCTAGCTCCCCCCTCCTCTAGCTCCCCTCCTCTAGCTCCCCCTCCCCTAGCTCCCCCTCCTCTAGCTCCCCCTCCTCTAGCTCCCTCCCCCTCCTCTAGCTCCCCTCCTCTAGCTCCCCTCCTCTAGCTCCCCCTCCTCTAGCTCCCCTCTAGCCCCTCCTCTAGCTCCCCTCCTCTAGCTCCCTCTCCTCTAGCTCCCTCTCCTCTAGCTCCCCTCCTCTAGCCCCCTCCTCTAGCTCCCCTCCTCTAGCTCCCCCTCCTCTAGCTCCCCCTCCTCTAGCTCCCCCTCCTCTAGCTCCCCTCCTCTTGCTCCCCTCCTCTAGCTCCCCCCTCCTCTAGCTTCCCCTCCTCTAGCTCCCCTCCTCTAGCTCCCCCTCCTCTAGCTTTCCCCGCAGTGGTTGCAAAAGGAGGTGCCATAGCGCAAGCCTCAATGAGGCGGCTCTACTTTTGAGACTGCAGGACCAGATGCAGGGATGGTTTACACAGGCTCTAAAGGCCTGTATCCCCCATGCACAGCCCGTTTGCCGCCATGCACAGGCCACAGTCTCCGTCTTCCCCCTCCCCCCCCTGACTCACCACAGGGTCTTTGGGGCAGGGAGAAGAGCTGCAGCTCTACCCTGTGAATCACAAGCTTATCAGTGAGCAAGGGCCACCACCGAGGATGCGGTTGACCCTATAGGTAGAAGGGAGATCGAGGGACCTCCTGCCCTCACCCCACAGACTAGCCTTGGTGGTACTGGCCCCAGGTCCTACAGGGGAGACGTTGCACACGTCGACGGGCAGGTTGCCTTATAGCATGCTGTTCCCCCTCTTCCGCCACCAGTAAATTTCCTGCTCCAGGGGAACCTGGTACCCAAGGTACTTGATACCTTGAAGGAAGTGAATGCCCCAAAGTCTGTGACCTGCCACTTCGACTCCATTGAGTCAAAGTCACTGCATCTCTTATCCCCTGGGGTGGCCTCCAAGGCCAAGCCAGCAGCTTAGCAATTTCCAGTGGACAGCACCCTCACATGCTGGGCATGCTGGACCCCTGCCAAGGACTGGTCTGCTTATAACAGAGAGGCCTTCCTTGTCCTTCAGGTCCTGGATGAAGCTCTGTGGAGGACTCCTCCAGTGCCTGATGAGGTCTGGAGTTTACTGCGCAACCTCCAGAAGGAAGCTCCAGCAGCTACTCTACCTGAAGCAATGGGACAGAGGTTCCATTACGTAAAAGTTTAGGGAAGAGAAACAGCACTTAAGACCATTGACCGGGAGGTCTTCAAGTACCAAGCCCTTGCAGTCTGGTCCACAGAGGGACTGGGGCATATTCTCAAGGGGATCTTTCCAGATTTATCTGATTCGGCACAGACCCTCCTTACAGGCCTATCAGATCTGCTGGACGCCACAGTAGATCAGCTGGCCCGTGTGACAGCGAGGGTGTCTCAGTAATAATGGGAGAATGTCCTCCCTCTCCCGGTACTTGCCGAAACGATAGCCACTGAACTGTGGAGACTCCCGTCAGAGGGTCCCGTCCTCCTGTCTTGCCATGCTGGCAGACAGGACAACTTAAGGAAGAACCAGAAGCTTATGAAAAAGACGATGTCTAGCATACCTTCTTCACAGCTCCAATGACAAGGCCCTCCCTGCGCCAGCCAGATCGTCAGGGCAGCAAGATCAGCACTGCGCCACAGCGGTGCAGCGCTCCTAGCCCCCAAAAGCTAATGGGCCTGTCTCATCACAGTCGTGGTCAGGGCAGATCACTGTCGCTTACTCTGGTTAGTACTCCTTTGCCCGCCACTCAACTGCCTCAGGTCGGGTGAAGGTAAGTAAAAGCATTTTTGATGATCCCCAGCTCCCCCTTTGTTAGGAGTCCACTCGGAGTGTGCCTGGGGTTGTTCCATGCTCAATGGAATAACATATCCTCTGACAGATGGGTGCTGTGCACCGTCGGGGAGGGCTACAAGTTTTAGTTTGCATCTCTACCCACACAGAAGGCAGCCTCATGCAACCCCCAAACCAAGGGATGCAGAGCAGGACACCCTACTTAAAGAGGAGATAGACGGTCTCCTGCAAAAGGGAGCAATCATACCGGCAAGGCAGGGACCGGACCTGGTCATGTTGAACTTCTTCTTAGCTCCAAAGAAAGGGGGCACGTGGTGCCAAATTCTCAATCTGAGGCCACTAAACAAGTTTATTCAACCGGTCAAGTTCAAAATGGAGACTCTGCGAGCATTCTGCCACACCTGCACAAAGGGCTCTGGGCGATGTCGATCGACTTTTCATATGCCTGTCTACATATCTCGATCCTCAAGGAACACTACAACTTCCTGGCTTTTTTTAGTATGAAGGCAGTTTCTTTGTCCTCCGGGCGTTATCCTTCAGCCTATTTATGGCTCCTCTGGTGATTTTGGTGGCGCAATGATTGAGCTAGTTAATCAACCCTCTCAACTCTGACCTAGTCCCTTCCCAGATCCCGACCTTCCTAGGGGCGACAATAGATTTTGTCTCAGGCCAACCCAGTTATGGGTACAAGCTGTCCTAGCAGGAGCAGACTTACTTCTGGCACAGCCCTCTGCCCTGGCAAGGACCTGGCTAGTATTTTGGGGATACCTGGCCAGCCTGGTGAATATCATTCCCATGTGCAGGTTTCACATGAGGGAGCTTCAATTCCTCCTCCTGGGACATTTTGTCCCTTCTTCAAAGGACCTCACAGTTCAGGTCCTGTGCATACCAGTAATCACCAAATGTTTAGAGTGGTGGCAGAACCCAGCACATTTACTGCAGGGATTTCCCTTTCCCCCCTTCCAAAACGAAAGTGACGGTTGTCACGGACGCATCTTTGGAGGGTTGGGGAGCACACTTAGGCCTGTCCTAAGTAGTGGGACTATGATCAGACGAGTGGACGCTCCAGCATATCAACATGATGGAATTGGAGGCTTGATCAAGAGCAAATTGGTTCTGATCAGAACAGACAATACCACAGTGGTGGCGTACATCAACAATGACTTGGTTACTCACCAAGTTCCTGCTGGAGTAGTGCCAGTTGCATCATGAACACACTAAACATAGTTCTTGTCCAACTTTCAAAAACAAGCACTCCCAAAGAAACAGGGACAGATCCAAAGAAAAAACAAGGCAACTAAGACCCAACAGATCTTCCTTTAGATAACCTTCTGCCTCCTTACGGCGTGCAGTACAAACAATATCAATAACACCCACAACATTATACAATGGAACATCAGGAGCCTTAAGGTCAGTTCTGAAGAAATTGACCTACTGGCCACCACCTTCAACCTGGTCATCTTCTGCCTGCAAGAAGCCTTCTTAAAAACCACTGACCATTATTCCCTCAACAACTTCGCTTGTTACCATAATCATCCAGTGGACGCCGACAGGGCCTGTGGAGGCGTCTCCATTCTCATTAGACACGATATCCCACACAGCCCTGTTCATGTGAACACAGACCTTTAGGCCATCTGTATGTCTATCTCTCTCCACAAAACATTCACTCTTTGCAATATCTATCTCTTCCCCCCACCCCCCTCCCCAATGCTAATGCTCAGCCAACCAGCCTTAACAACCTCATCTCCCTTATTTATTGGTGACTTCAATGCCCACAACCCCCTGTGGGGCTCCAATACCACCATTTACAGAGGCAAGCTCGACGAAAACACTCTTTGACAGCACATCCTCTCCTTGCTCAACACTAACTCCCTGACCTACCTTCACCCTGCCACAGGCTCCCTCTGTATTGACCTGTCTGTCTGTTCCCCCAACCTCTTCCCTGATTTTAGCTGGAAGGTCACTGCTGATCTCTGTGGTAGTGACCATTACCCTCTTCTTATTCACTCCAACCTTCGAACCCCCACAGACTATACCCCAATTGAAACCTTAAAAAGGCTGACTGGCCCCTTTTCAAAACACTCTGTGACTCGCACATCCCCCCCTTCCCCCCATCTCCTCGAGGGTAAGGATCCCATGTGAAACTTCATCCTTATCAACATTGCCACCTGCTCCATTCTCAAAACCTCAAAACCCCCTGACCACCCCCCCCCCCCTCCCTCCCTAACCCCTGGTTCACTGATGACTGCAAAACCACCATCAAGAACAGGAAAATGGCCCTTAGGAACTTCAAAACTAACCCAACCACCCACAACCTCAACCTCTTTCACATAAGCCGTGCCAAAGCCAGGTGCACTATCAAGGACAGTAAAGCCAACACTTGGAACAACTTCATCTCTTTTCTCACCACCAACACCCCCACAAAGAAGATTTGGAGAATGGTTAACAGCTTCCATGGCAGGGTGGGCAAGTATCCCATCTCTCCTGGAATGGTAACCTTCTCATCTCGAAAAAGGTCGTTGTTAACCACCTGGCCGCCTCTTTCAGCAACATCTCGTCCTCGGCCAACTACTCAAATGCTTTCAAAGCAAAAGAAGCTCGCGATGAAACTTGGAGTATTACCTTTCCCTCCAACAACACCGAGAGCTACAACACCCCTCTCACCCTTTTTTAATCAAACCAAGCCATCCACGATGCTGGCTGCATCTCCAAGGGCCCAAATAACATCCCCTGCCACTTCCTGAAACACTTCCCCAACAAGGCAACCACTACCCTACTCGCCATCCTTAACCACATTAGGTCCTCTCACTCCTTTGCCCCTATCTGGAGGACAGCTATCATCACCCCCGTCCCCAAACCGGGGAAGGACAGTACCGACCCTCCAGCTATTGCCCTCACCTGCTGTCTCTGTAGAATTATGGAAAAAATCATTACCAGAGACTAAACTGATTCCTTGAGACCAACAGACTCCTCTCTTCTCACCACTTAATTATGCTCTACACCTCATTGCCATCCTTTTCAACCTCGAGAAAGCTTTTGACACTACTTGGAATTACGGCACTTATCCGCAAACTTTACACCATCGGCCTCTGAGGCCCCATCCCCATCTTTATTCAAACTTTTTCTCACCCAGACAGTTCCAAGTTCGTATTGACCACACTCTCTCCAACCCCTACCCCCAAAAAGAGGGCGTCCCTCAAGGCAGCATATTCTCCCCCACTCTCTTCAAACTGAGCATTAATGACATCATGGACAACCTTGGCCCCAACATTAATCCTGCCCTCTACGTGGATGACTTCACCATCTTCTACTCCTCCCCTAGCTTTCCGCTTGTTAAAAATAGGCTCCAACTCAGCCTTAACCAGCTGCAAGACTGGTGCAACAATAACAGTTTTAAATTCTCCAAAGGCAAGACAGTGCATGCACTTTTGTCATTTCAACAACCTCTATCCCAACCAGAGCCTCGTGCTCAATGGCATTTGTATCCCTAAAGTTGACCACACTGGTTCCTGGGTTTAACTCTAGACCCCATGTTCTCCTACAAGCAACACATCACCAACCTAAAACAGAAATGCAACAGCTCCCTCAACATTCTCTGCCTCCTCTCCAACACCACTTGGGGTGCAAACCGCCATGTTCTCCTCAAAATCTTCAGGCTCACCAATCATGCCAAGCTTGACTATGGCAATATTATCTACTGTGTCGCTCACAACTCTTACCTCAACCACATCAACACCATCCAAAATGAAGCCCTCATGCTTTGTCTGGGTGCCTACAGGAACTCCTTAATCACCAGCCTTTCATGTTGAAGCCAACAAAACCCCTTTCTGCTAAGGTGTACAAAGCTTAGCCTCTACTATGCTTTTAGAGTCCTCACCAATACCCAGAACCCTGTTTACAACCTCATTAGGTACCCCAATTTCTCCACCCTCTTTGATAGGACTAAAACCCTATCCTTTCCTTCAGCTTACGTATCAAATCAGACCTCCTTGATCTCGACATCATCCCCGCCACTCTTGGCACCTTCTCCTGGCCCTTTTTCCTCCCTGGGCTACCCCCCTCCCTTCTATCCATCTGGGCCTCTCCACTCACCGCAAAACTCAAACCCACCCTAACCTCTTCATCAAGCTCCACAACCAAATCAAAGACCAACTCTCAAACTACACTGATGGCTCCAAGGAAGGCGAGAAGACAGTTGCTGCTGCCGTCATCCAAGACATCACACCCAGTAGCAGGCTTCCTGACTACTCGCCAATCTTCTCTGCCAAGGCCATCCTCCTCGCCCTCAACTTTATTGAGTACTCCCTGCTCAGCCACTTTGCCATCTTCTCTGACTCAAAGGCTGTCCTTACTTCTTTACTCTGTCTTAAATGGGATAACCCCACATTCCACCTCCTCCCTAAACTTCTTTTGCCCACCTTCTGCAGAAAAAGTATTCTTTTCTTCTGGATACCCAGCCATGTTGGCATCCCTGGCAATGACAGGGCTGATGCAGCTGCTAAACTTGCCGTCACCCTTCCCTCTACCCCTTTTCCCAAAACCCTTTCCGACGTCAAACCGCTTATCACTTGTTCGTGGTCGCTGGCAAAGCTCATGGGACTTACAAATTGATAACAAACTTCCAGTCCAAATTGATAACAACTCACACTATTCCGTGTCGACAACGTCCACATTTCTGCCGGAGGTAAAATTATCTCCTTCCTTCATCATGCTTCCTCTTCCAAAAAAAAAAAAAACCGGATAAAATTATCTATTTCATGCTTCCCTCTATAACCATATTTTCCTCCCCCCCCCTCTCTCTCTCTTCATTATTTTCCACCCACACACCTCCTCTCTCGATCCCAGCTTTCTAGCTTTTAGTTCTCGTGTTTCTCTCAATCTCCCCCTGTTTATTCTCCTTCCTACCTCTGGAATGATCTAACCTCTCAGGCACAATTTGACCCTTGCTGTTGTGCTGTTAAATTCTCATCAAACAAACAAACAAACTTGTTTTGTAATTTGAAATGAATGGAAAGCTTTTCATGAACAATAGGCAGTCCCATAAAAACAGCATTTGCTACTACACTCATGATTCATAGATTGTCTGCTGTATGTTACTTGAAACAATATCAGATAAACAAATAAATATTAACAATTGTTAGCTCGGTGCAAAATATTTATGAGTCATGGAATTAACTAAAATTAATTATTGACAATAATGATATTTTTTAGGGAAAGTTCTTGCAGTAATCTAAGAAGTGTAATTGGTTTGTTGTGAGTGCCATTCAGCATCTTAAGTTCTTGCAGTAATCTAAGAAGTATAATTGGTTTGTTGTGAGCGCCATTCAGCATCTAAGTTCTTGCAGTAATCTAAGAAGTATGATTGGTTTGTTGTAGTGCCATTCAGCATTTTTAATGGTGTAATAGTAAGTTTTGTTTGACTTTTTCCAGGCCATGAAATCAGGTGCTTTAAAGGTGATTCCAGTACCAGGTGAAAAGACAATCACAGGAGCAGACATTGAACGAGCAATCGCTAACCTCTCCATGAAGCAAGAGGGGCAGGCCAGGATTGAAGAAATAGAGGCAGGGGATGAGAGCAAGGAGGAGGAACGAGCAAGAAAGGGAGGCAAGGGAAGAGGTGGGGAAGAAGGAGAAAAAAAGGAAAGGGACCAGGGGGAGAGGGCAAGGGGGGCAAAGAATCTAAAAAAAGTAGAAAGAAAGGTAGAGAGTCCGGAACAGCAAAGGACGAAAAAGGGGGAAGGTAACAAATAGTTTTAAGGTCTTTTCCATTTTTGTAATCACAAACGTTTTTCAGCTTATTCATGTCTAGCAGATACTATACATGTGGTACAAATTGATTTTGGTAATATAAGCATCTTATTTTGATCTTTGCATGAAATCATACCTATCTGATACAGCTTGAGAGGAGCATTTACCTATTGAAAAGATTTGAATGTTTCCACCGCAGGTAGACTGCTGCTTATGGTAACAGTGCAGACGAACATTTTATTGCTTGTCCCTCCGTGATTACATGTTTGGGTATCAGTAGGGAAACCTGTTATGGCATACCAGTTCAATTGTGCTAGTCCACTTAGCAACCCTAATATATTCCACAAATATTTGTGGACAATTTTTGACAGATGACCATTAATAGATGAAGATGGTCAGCAATGAAAGCGTCAAGAGATTGAGTCATAAAGCAACAATTATGAAAAGGAAACAAATTGATATAGGGCATGTTTATCCTTTCCTTGAGATAAATCTGAGGTCTAAAAATTATTTTTGCAAAGCTAAGGGTTGCAGATCTCACAGCACGCAAAGTAGCACATGATATTTACACCATTGTAATTGACATGCATTTCTGCATTTACTAATGTTCAATATGTAATGATTTCCTAAATTCTAATTGCATTGCTAAGTCAGTGAGTACATTGTGACCATGCAACACTCTCATTCATTAAAGGTGTCAGAAAAAAATTAAATGGAAGTCAAGTTTTCTTTGTTTTCAGGTATTAGGTAAAGTTTACAAGAGATATTTTGGGAATTTAAAAAAGACTTTCATAAAGGTTTTTAGCTGCCATTATACATCACCAAGCTTGCATATGCTTCAAGCTTGCATATGCTTCAAGCTTGCATATGCTTCATGCTTGCATATGCTTCAAGCTTACATATGCTTCATGCTTGCATATGCTTCAAGCTTGCACATGCTTCAAGCTTGCACATGCTTCAAGCTTGCACATGCTTCAAGCTTGCATATGCTTCAAGCTTGCACGTGCTTCAAGCTTGCACGTGCTTCGAGCTTGCGAATACTTCGAGCTTGCGAATACTTCGAGCTTGTGCATGCTTCAAGCTTGCGCATGCTTCAAGCTTGCGCATGCTTCAAGCTTGCACGTGCTTCAAGCTTGCACGCGTGCTTCTGCTTGCATATGCTTCAAGCTTGCACATGCTTCAAGCTTGCATATGCTTCAAGCTTGCACGTGCTTCAAGCTTGCATGTGCTTCGAGCTTGTGAATACTTCGAGCTTGCGCATGCTTCAAGCTTGCGCATGCCTCAAGCTTGCGCATGCTTCAAGCTTGCACATGCTTCAAGCTTGCACACGCTTCAAGCTTGCACATGCTTCAAGCTTGCACATGCTTCAAGCTTGCACATGCTTCAAGCTTGCATATGCTTCAAGCTTGCACATGCTTCAAGCTTGCATATGCTTCAAGCTTGCACATGCTTCAAGCTTGCACATGCTTCAAGCTTGCATATGCTTCAAGTTTGCATATACTTCAGAACCTTGGAAATGTACTCATCCATAATTCTATGTCAAAGTCTGCTGCTTGATTTACCTGGATAGCGGTATCCACTCATTTCCGCAGTGAATAGTAAGGAAGCTTTCTGGCTCATATTTTACCCTTTAAGGTCCTTGTTGGTGCTGTAGGAATCATTTCTAATTTTAAACTGCAAAAGTTTAGAGTCCAGAACAAAATCAGGTAGAGCATTCCAATTATTAACAACTCACTGGCTGAAGAAATGTTTAATTATGTCCAAACGTCTTGTGATTTGTATGTCCTCTTGTGATACTGCGTTGTTGTTGCTTAAAATACTAGCAAAAATCAATTTAACAAACTAATAAACCTGAATCATATCACCTCTCCTCTGAATCATATCACCTCTTAGCCTCCTCTCTGAATCATATCACCTCTTAGCCTCCTCTCTGAATCATATCACCTCTTAGCCTCCTTTCCTATGAATCATATCACCTCTTAGCCTCCTCTCCTATGAATCATAACACCTCTTAGCCTCCCCCTCTGAAGTTAACAAACAAAACACTCTTGAGGCATTTGGGAAAACACTAAATAAAAGCTGTAGTTAATAGCCTGTTTAAACTGACTTAATAAAGTATACATCTTGACAAAAAAATTCAGAATGTGGAGTGGAGGGAAATTTTAGTTCTGAGTAAAACAGAAATGAAATTTTGGGATAAAGATGACTTGGTTGTAGAGTCAATGACTGATCATTTTTTTTTAAGCTTTGAAAATATGTAAATTTTGATAAAGAAAGTCCGAGGAGCCTACAATCATGATGTTCATAGTTTGTCGTTGGCAATTATGTAACCTGTAACATGTCAGCTTAGGGGCGCACATTCAAAACACTTGCTTGTAAACCAGTTTTCTGGCTTTTAGTTCTCGTGTTTCTCTTAATCTTCCCCTATTTACTCTCCCTCCTACCTCTGGAATGATCTAACCTTTAAGGCACAATTTGACCTTTGCTGTTGTGGTGCCGTTATACTCTCATCAAACTAAGTATTGTCATAAAGAATTTAAAAACAAATTACAGAAAATTTTCAGAATTGCATATTTCCGTGAATCAGGTCTGAAAATCACATTAAGATGCTATATGGATATATTACTGATTTTGATGAAATTCCTTAGTGTCCGAGATTTTCAAAACATTCTAACTGCTGCTTTGTCTCTGTGTACATTTGGTAAAACGTTGCTGATTGGTTTCTGAAGTTGACGTGTAGGCTGACTGAATAATTTTTCAGAATTTAGCTTTGTTTATTTAAATCTAAAGAAGGTGCGTGGATAGGGTAGGGCAAGACTGTCAGAGGATGATGCTATGACTTCTTCGTGCCTCACATGAAGGAGGAATGACCTGGGGTAGTTCCCTGGGTACAGGGGTGAATCCAGAAAAAGAAGAACAGCGTTGCCTGGGCTAATCTCCCCGTTAAAGACAAAGCACATTTAAATACATGAAACAACAAGCACATGTAACCTTCTTTAGCCCTTTATTAACTATAAGAGGTATGAAATGCAGAAACAATACTCTTTACAAATTTACATTACATGTTATAAAAAAAATACGAACAACCATTTATTAGGACTTAATTGTGTGTAGTTGGAAACGATGAAATTCGTTTTCATTCAGAAATTTAAATTTTGGGTATCTCCATTTTTAGTCATTTCATTTATTAAATCAGTGCACAAGGCCCTTGGCCCTTGTCACAAAATATGTACAAAAATATCAACATATATAAAGATAAGAATGGGATCGAGGATCGTCATAAACAGATAAACGATCAAAGAAATAACTAAGCATAGTATGTGCTGAACATACTGTACCATACATTTCACGAAACTTCATGGCATGCATGATATAAATAGAAAGCGATTTACACAATTGTTCAGTGCATGGACACAATAAGCTCTTAAACTTTTGTTTATCAGGGTACTTAACATAATAATCTGGTATATACTTTGCACGCAATGCATGCAGGAAAGGGAAAGTAAACATAAAAGTGAAATTCGTCATCAATTAGATTTATAGAACAAAATTTACAAAATCTTTGATTGCATGGAATTTTTTTTCTTGCGTCCAACATTTACCTCAATTTTAAGGGTACCGCAACGTAGTTTAGCAATAAGTTTTCTTAAATAAAAGTTATTGATGAGAAACGTTTAAGGTTCCACACAACTTTCTGTCATTAAAATAACATATGACCGGAGACTATCCATAGAGTGAACATCACTGATCCAGTTTTGTCTCTCCATATCTAAAAACCCTTGCTTAAAAATATGTAAAAATGATTTTTTTGTTACCAACACCCTGATTATTCAAACCAAAACCAGAAGAACAACGTAAAGGTTTTTAGTGCTCCTAGTCAAGATCCAGCTACATGCGATCCCCTCAAGTATGTTTCATGTTGGCTATTTTCTTTTCTTCTGGATACCCAGCCATGTTGGCATCCCTGGCAATGACAGGGCTGATACAGCCGCTAAGCTTGCCCTTAACCTCCTCCCTTCCCCTTTTCCCAAAACCCTCTCTGACATCAAACCGCTTATCGCTTCTCTTGTTCGAGACCGCTGGCAAACCTTATGGAACTTCCAAATTGATAACAAACTCCATGTTATCCAGCCCACAATCCCGATCAAATCCACCATCAACCTTTCGCCCACAATCGATGTATGACGACAACGTTCATATTACCCGTCTTAGAATTGGTCACACCCACCTCCTTATTGGTTCCCCCAACCCCTCTGTAACAATTGCCACTGCATCCTCACAATCCAACACGTTCTCTCCTTGCTTGCCCCTGTACAACCTTCCCAGAGCTTCCTCGCTGCCCAACAACTCAATTGCTGAGTTCTTCCAGAAAAATCCTCCAGATAAAATAGTCTCCTTCCTTCAGCATGCATCCCTCTACAACCATATTTAATTCTCCTCTTCCACTCCCCTCTCTTTGTTTTTGTTTTACCCATGCACCTCCCTCTCTCGATCACAGCTTTCTGGCTTTTGTTCTTGAATTTCTCTCATTCTCCCCCTGGTCTCTTTCCTTACTACCTCTAAAATGATCTGACCTCTCAGGCACAATTTGACCTTCGTTGTCGTGGTGCCGTTAAGACCTCATCAAACAAACAAAACATGTTATCTGCTAAACTTCACCCAATGCTTAACATGTGTGATTAAGAAGACCACGTTCCTTTCTGCATCAAAACTAGAACAAAAATTGCATTCATAATAATGACAACGACAAATGATGAAGATAAGGCAGTGAATTCCAGAGTTTTATTTTTTGTTAGTCAATGATTTCACACATTCCAACAATCTCCAAAATATTGTATGGGAGAATAAAAAATGATGGTCAACAAGTGTCCGAAATTGACTTAATTCTTTTTTTTCAATGGTTTATACACCTAGCGTTGCCTCTACTTTGATTGTACAGAAATTGAGCACAATGTCTCCTCCCCACCCTCATGGTGCCCCCACCCTGAACAATCTTAAAGATCTGTTTCTGTTGGGGATTTTTACAATCAAAACATTCAACATGATTTTCACTTGCTACAGAATAACAGAAGTAAACTTTGGCTGGATTTGATGCAGAAGGCTCTGGAACCTACCGTATATTCCCTAATAAATGTCCCAGGGGGCAATACATTTTTAAAAGGGGGAGGGGGGGGCGTTTATAGTCCCATGAGGTTTGCCAGTGGTCACGAACAAGGGAAGTGGGGATAAGCGGTTTTGGGAAAGGAGGTTGAGGGCAAGCTTAGCGGTTGAATCAGCTGTCATTGTCAAAGATGCCAACATGTCTGGGTGGTCAGATGAAAAGGATACTTTTCCTGCAGAGGGGGGGAGGGGGAGTTTGCAGAGGAGGTGGGACGTAAGGTTATCCCACTTAAGAATGAGTAAGAAGGACAGACTTGTGGTCTGAGAAGATGGCTGAGCAAGGATTGCTCAATATAGTTGAGGGCGAATAGAAAGGCCTTGGCCGAGAAGATGGACGAGTAGTTGGGAAGCCTGCTACTGAGGGTGATGTTTAGGATGATAGATAAGTGAAGAGGCCCAGGTGGATGGAAGGGAGGGGGTGGCCCAGGAAGGAAAAGTGGGCCAGGAGAAGGTGCCAAGAGTGGCGGGGTTTATAGCGAGATGGTTGGGTTTGATGCATAAGCTGAAGGGAGGATATAAGGTTTTAGTGCTATAAAAGAGGGGCGGAGAAATTGGGGTACCTAATGAGCCTATATACAGAGTTTTGGGTGTTGGTGAGGGCTCTAAAGTGTAGGAAAGGCTAAGCTTTCTACCCCTTAGCAGAGGTTCATTGGCTTTAACGTGAAGGCTGGTGATGGGTGAGGTCCTGTAGGCACCCAGGCAAAGCCTGAGGACTTTATTTGGATGTGGTTGAGGTAAGAGTTTGAGCAGCATAGTAGACAATATTGCCGTAGTCGAGCTTGGCACGAATGGTAAACCTAAAGATTTTGAGGAGAGCGTGGGGGTCTGCATTCTAAGTGGTGTTGGAGAGGAGGCGGAGAAATTTTAGGGAGCTGTTGCATTTCTGTTTCTAGTTGGTAATGTGTTGCTTATAGGAGAGCTTGGGGTCTAGGTATAAACTCAACCGTGGTCAACTTTAGGGATGCAATTGCCATTGAGCATGAGGTTCAGGTTGGGGTTGTTGAAATGACAAGTGCATGCAGACTTTTGGCTTTGGAGAATTAAGAACTGTTATTGTTGCATCAGTCTTGCAGCTGGTTGAGGCCAAGTTGGAGCCTATGAGAGACAATTGACCAGCTCTGAAGAATATTGGAAAATTATATCATCTTACAGTTATCAGAATTAAAAATGAGCAGAATTAAAAATAAATGGATATGATTTTCTAGACGTGATAAGACTGGATAGGCCTGAAGGTGGTATAGGAATCTTTTTCAAATGAAATATTACTGTATCGGATTTACGCTCTGGTCAACTTCCTTCTTTTGAATTTTCGCAATGGTCAATCAATTTGCATATTTCACGTTGTTTACCGTGCTCCATAATCAAACAATCATCCTGTTCCAACTTCTACTTTTTTGAGGGGTTCAGTGATTACCTTGAACTTGCATGCAGCTCTGATGACAAGTTTATCATATCTGGAGACTTTATTATTCATGTTAATGATTCCAACTACTGATTCCATTAGATTCAGTGAAATATTGGATACATTTGTACCAGCATGTTAAAGAGTCCTACCCACATTTCGGGAAACACCATCGATTTATTACTAGATAGAACAAATAAGGACATAATCTTTCTGAACCAGTAAATGAATATTTTTTTCTGACCATTGTTATGTGACCTCCAATCTCTCTTGTCGAGACCTGACGTCATTCATGGAGTTGTTAAATTTCACAAACTCTCTCGCATTAATGCAGAATCTTTGCCGATGACCTGCATCGCTTTGTAAATGATGCGATGATTTTTGACAATCTTCATGATCTCAGTTCATTTTACAACAATTTGCTAAAATGCATATTGGATAATCATGCCCCGCTAATTACAAAAAAGATTACTACTCGTCCCAAAGTTCCATGGCTCACAAGTGACTTCAATGAGGTAAGGCGGAAAGCTGAAAGGAAATGGTTGAAAATTCGTGACAGGGTTGATCTTAAAAACAACTTCTAAGAAACAGTTTCTTGCATCTTCTTAAAACATCCACACGGAACCACATTCGCGACAAAGTTCTAAAATGTGGCAATGATAGTAAAAAGCTGTTTAAACTTGTGCACAATTTAACTGGAAGAATTAAGACCAATCATCTTCCAGATGTTAGCCCTGACATTCTCTGCAATCGGTTTAGTGAGTTTTTCAAATGTGAGATTGAGACATGAAATGATCTCTCTTGCTATGAAGAGTTCCATTTATCTATGTGTTCTCATGAGACTCACTCAGATCTCTGAAGAGGCCATTAAGAAAATCATAAGACTTTCAAATCCTACTCAGTGCTACCATGATCCCATAGCGACTTCACTGATAATCAAATACGTCGATGTACTCGCTCCGGTCTTTGCTAAAGCTGTAAACATCAGCCTTCAAACAGAACAATTCGCTGAGCAATGGAAATGTGCTGCTGTTGTCCCACTGTTAAAAACAAACTGGTAGTGACCGTAAACTAAAAAACTACAGACCTATTAGCAATTTGAGTTTCATCTCTAAAATATGTGAAAAAGCTGCCTTTGACCAATTTTTACATCACCTGAAAACAAATGATCTCCTTCCTTCATATCAATCTGCATACTGCAAAAGTTTTTCAACCAAAACCGCCTTTATTAAAGTTACAAAGGACATTTTAATGGATAAAGAACTGTGTACCATAATGACCCTTATTGATTTATCTGCCGCCTTTGATACGGTGGACCATAATATCCTTATGAATGTGCTTGAGGAAAGGTTTGGTGTTAAATGTATTGCCAAAAGCTGGTTTGACCAGGGACAACTCTCAACAGCCGCATTGAAAACTATCTCAAGTACCGCATTCAGTCTGTTTTAGTTGGTGATTGTCTTTCACAACCAACTGTTGTTACTTATGGAGTTCCACAGGGGTTGTGCACTAGTTCTGTTCTTTTACGGTTTACGCGAGCACTTTGACTGAGACTATTTCCAGACACCTTTCCACTGTTATGGGTTATGCTGACGACCATGCCTTATATCTTGCCTTTTAATCTGGAACTGTAGACACGTCATTCCATTCAATGGAACATTGCCTACTTGATACTAAGAAATGGATGAATGGTAATCAATTAAAAATAAACGATAACCAAAACTGAATTGATTATATTTGGCACTCAGACTCTTTTAAACAAATTGCAGAACAGTGATATCTTACAATGCATCATATAACACTGTATTATATAACACTGGCCCATTAATTCCACAGTAATTGAAGGTCAAACTTCAGTTAAATATCTTAGATTAACTCTCCATTCTACCATGTGTTTGATGAAACGCATCTCTGATATTTGTAAAATTGCTAGTCATTATTGATCTATAATTATTATTATTATTATCATAATTATTTAACTTATTTATATAGCGCCTCTCCTGTGGATGAGGCGCTTTACAATAAAATTGATAATACATAGACAAACTCTTAATATATAATATCAGAATTTTTAAAAACATTTGCAGGACAATATAAAAGCATAAAAGAATTGATAAAAAATAAAATAAAAAACTAGACAAATAAAACAAGAAATTAAATATTATAGACAGCATAAAACTTAATCAGTAGGAAAAAGATGAGTCTTAAGGGCCTTCTTAAAAGTATAAATAGTTTGACCCTGACGGATTGCAGAAGGTAGATTATTCTGCAAACGTGGTCCCAGGACAGAAAAGGCAGTCCCCACTGACACGATTAGTTCTTTGCACCACAAGGCGAGTGACATCCTTGTTGGTGGATCTTAGACCAACGCGTCCAGGCTTATAAATATGCAGCAATTCTTGAAGGTATGAAGGCGCATTTTTTTTTTAATGCAGTTGTACACATGCAGTACGATCTTGAAATCGATTCTCTAATGAATGGGCAACCAATGAAGAACACGCAAGAGGGGGGAAGCGCTTGTACGTCTATCAACACAAAAAATCATGCGCGCTGCACGATTTTGAAGTCTTTGCAAGTATTGAAGGTTTTCACGTGATATGCCACCAAGCAGGGAGTTGCCATAATCAGGCCGAGAAAGGACGAGAGATCGCACTGCATGAGCACAAGTATATGATCAATGTACTGTCTGATCCTAGAAATATTACGCAAATAAAAATTAACAGTACGACATATTGAAGAGATCTGGGAATTCATATTCATACAAGGTTTAAACATGATACCTACATTTTTAACGGATGATGAAGGAACAATCACAGACCCACCGATCCTCAAATCAATGGACTTGATGGAATGCATTTGTTTTTTTGATAAAATGATCAGAAATTCAGTTTTGGTGTCATTAAGTCTAAGTTTGTTATGAAGCATCCAGCCTTTGGCCGCCACAATGCAATTTAACAAGCGAGCTTGGGCAGCTTCCCTAACACCCTGCTTTTTAGGATCGAAGCTAACATATAGCTGAGTGTCATCAGCATATATATGGTAAGCAACATTGAAGAGTTTGATAATGCAGGTAACAGGCTGCGAATAGGCAATTAAGATCCGAGGACCTGCAACAGATCCTTGGGGAATACCATATTTCAGAGGATGGGCAGTAGAATAATTACCAGAGATACAAACTGAACTCTTGCGATCACTAAGATAAAATCTAAGCCAGTTTAAAACACAGCCTCCAATACCATAATCACACTGAAGCCTATTTATAAGAATAGTGTGGTCAATGGTATCAAAGGCTGCAGACATATCTAGAAGTACAAGTAAAACAACTCTACCCGAATCCAACTCATTTAATATATCGTTCTTAACACGCAATAACGCAGTTTCAGTACCATGTGCCGGTTTGTAGGCAGATCGAAAAACTTCAGTAAGATGTTTTAAATGAAGTTCATTAAATCTAGAGACTGCTAAATATTCAAGGATCTTGTCAAGGGTGAAAAGATTGAAGACGGGTCGATAATTTTTCAAAACGTCCGGATTGAGGGTGGACTTCTTGATAAGAGGGAAAATAATTGCATTTCTAAGAATGGATGGAAAACAACCAGAAGTAAATGAATTATTTGCAAGAGACATGATTACAGGAGCTACTATGTCACCACACTCCTTCAAGAGCCAGGTGGGTAGTGGGCCAAAAGAGCTTGTCTAGTTTGGGATCTTATAAATTATATGTCAAATCTCAGCTTCATCTACAGGGTGGAAATTTGCAAAGATATCAGTACTGTGCATATACTGTATAGTATATCATCAATCATCAAATCATCGTCAGAATCAAGCAGAAATACATCATCATTACATTGTGTACCGGTATCAAGATAAGATATATTTACATTAACACATTCAACGTCAAGTTCAGACCTTATTTTTGCCACTTTCTCAGTCAAAAAAATTGGCAAAATTATTACTGAGAATTTCATTATTAGTAAAATTTGTAAATTAGTTTCCTGTTCCTGTTGCAAAAAGTTTGGCAACCGAGCTTTTGCTGTAGCTGCTCCAAAACTTTGGAATTCCTTGCCACCTGATGTAAAACTTGCCGAAAATGTCAAAATGTTAAAATCAAGACTTAACTTGACTCTTTCACCGTTATTATTCTTAGTTTTTACCGTTTTATTGGTTTTAGGGTTTGTTTGCTTTTTACAGTTTTTTTCAAATATGTCATGGTTTTATAACCTGTTATTTTTACTCTTGTTTACTTCACTTTTTAATAGTTTTTACATTTTATATGCAGTTTAATATTGCTTATCATTTTCTGACAGTTTGGTATCATTTCATGTAAATTCTTTACTTTTTTGCTTTTATGTGTAAATCTTACCCTTATTTGTACAGCGCCATGGAATATTTATAGTTATGCGCACTTTATAAGTTGTACAACAATAATAAATAATAATAATATCTTCTAAGAAAATGTCCAATGTTTTGTAGACTAAGAGGACTAGTCTTTAAGTGTCCTGAAAAACTAACATTTTAAAGGAAATTTCAGCCTTTTATGAGGCTATCTAAAGAAACAGGACTTTTTCTGAGGAATTCTAAAGAAACTTTAACATTTTCTGAGGAATTCTAAAGAAACTTTAACATTCTCAGAAAAAACTGGACTGCAGGACGTATGGACGTAATCGCCATTACAGATTCGCATTATGCTTCGCATACTCACCAAAAAGGAAAGACGACTATGCTGCTGATGACAAGTTGTGATTCTGTGAACAAAAGTTGCCATTCAGCATAGAGTAAGAATAATTAGGTGGCAGAAGAATTTCTACCTCCGCCAGTGAGATGTTTTGAAGTTCTACTTCCACAGCTTCCTAATTTTCACAGCAAGGCCAACTTCTGGATGGTTTGTCTTCAAGCAAGAGAACAGAGAGAAGCACCAAACCAAGGATTATTGCACAGATCTGCTCTCATTACTTGATGACTGGTACCTTCTCTGGTCTGTGTGGGAAGTACGGCGATTCTGACCCAATCAGGAGAAACTGACTGCCATTTCTTGTGAACCTGTATGAAAAGCGACAAGTAAAGACTGGCAAGCTAGAGGTAACAGCAGCTAATAAGCTTAAACATCTATCAAACAATGAAATAACACAAATCCCATATTTTGTTTTGGGTAAGCTAATGACAGTTGCTGGAATGTATGGTTTTTATGTTAATTATGTAGTCCTGCCTCCTATGGCTAGGTATGGTTTTTATGTTAATTATGTAGTCCCCCTCCTATGGCTAGGTATGGATTTTATGTTCATCATGTAGTCCTGCCTCCTATGGCTATGTATGGTTTTTATGTTAATTATATAGTCCTGCCTCCTATGGCTATGTATGGTTTTTATATTAATTATGTAGTCCTGCCTCCTATGGCTATGTATGGTTTTTATGTTAATTATGTAGTCCTGCCTCCTATGGCTATGTATGGTTTTTATGTTAATTATGTAGTCCTGCCTCCTATGGCTATGTATGGTTTTTATGTTAATTATGTAGTCCTGCCTCCTATGGCTATGTATGGTTTTTATGTTAATTATGTAGTCCTGCCTCCTATGGCTATGTATGGTTTTTATGTTAATCATGTAGTCCTCCTCCTATGGCTAGGAATAGGTTTTTTTACACCTTTGAATGTTAATTTACTGTAAATCAGTTCCTTACATTGATGTCAAAAGTATGTCATTATTTAATCTACACAGGCTCACAGTAAATGCCAAAAAGCAACTTGACAAGGAACAAAATGAAAGTGATATCATACCTCAGTAAGCCTTTATGTACATTTCTCATTGTGCTCTCCTCATGGACAAACAAACCAAAGCAACTCCCTAACCTCCTCAGTAACGTTTCATCTGATGCAGACGATTGATGATAAAAGACAGAATATATTGCACTGAAACAAGAGAATGAACTATTTATGCAACAGGCTGTAAGAAATCATGTAGCACAGGTACCACCATTGAACCATTTATCATACATACAGTACTACCACAAATTAATTATTATTATTATTAGGTTACTTATAAAGTGCAAATACTATCAAACATATTCAAATGCGCTGTACATAAAATAAAGGTAATATGAAAGGATTGCAACTGTAAAATATGAATACATAAATAACCTAAAATACCTGTATATGATAAAGATAACGATTATAAAGGGCTATAAAGTAAAGTTGTAAACAGGAAAATAAAATGATAAAACACTCTAAAAAATGTAAAATGAGCTAAAACCCTATAATCCTCAAATTGATCAAATGTGAAAATTGAGAGCTAACAAGAAAGCAAAATTATAACCCCAATGGAAATAAAGATAATTTAAAACCAGTTTCATCGAATAAATAGGTTTTAAGTTTGGATTTAAAGTATCAATACATCTAAGATCATTGGGAAGTGGATTTCACAGACAAGGGACAGCATCACTGAAAAAACCTAGGTCCACATTTTGAGGTCCTTATCTTGGGTACATTTAAAAACATGCGAGACAAAGAATGCAAGGTTCTAGTTGGGGTGTAATTGGCTAAAAGATCATAAAGGTATTGTATGGCTAGGTTATCAATGCATCTAAAAGATCATAAAGGTATTGTATGGCTAGGTTATTAATGCATCTAAAAGATCATAAAGGTATTGTATGGCTAGGTTATCAATGCATCTAAAAGATCATAAAGGTATTGTATGGCTAGGTTATTAATGCATCTAAATGTCAACAATCAAATCTTAAAATGTATTCTAGAATTAACTGAAAGCCAGTGCAATCTGTGTAAGACGGGCTTTATATGGTCATATTTGGAAGTGCGAGTCACTACTGTAGTCTGGCGGCAGCATTTTGGACTTTTTGCAATTTGTTTATGAGATAAGCTGGAAAGTTGCAAAGAATAGAATTACAGTAGTCAATATGGGAGGTTACAAATGCATGCACAAGTGATTTATGGAAGAATCATCCAAATATTTACATATATGCATAGCTTATGAATACTGAAGGAAGCTTTCATACAGACATTCACATCAAGTGATTCAAGTGAGAGGTTTTTGTCAAATAGTGACACCCAAAGTGCCCACCTTGTCAACTGCATATCGTTGCATTCCCCACTTGAACAGAGATCACAGATAGTTTCGATAATTGCTGCTTAGAGCCAATGATAATTAATTCAGTTTTTGAGTCATTTAAGCTCAGATTATTATTAACGAACTGCTGGCTTCAACGATCAGTTTAATTCATATTATTCTCATGGGTAAGTGACATGACTGGTTTAGAGAGACTAAGATATGTGACTAGCTCGAGTCCTGACTATTTTACAAGTTACATACCTTTGAATAGTGGAAAGACCTTGCGGCAACTGCGCATTTTGTTGAATACATGCCTCCAGTAATGAGGCGTCAAATGGCTGACTCTTCTGGATGAGTCGAGCAACCTCTTGCTCATACTCTTGAGATGATAAGAGGTAGGTGTTGGTAGGCTCTGCAGTAAAAACTCTAAAAATGACAAAATCATGCTTGTTTCATTTATGCTACTTTAATCAAATACAATTGTGGAATTGTTGACATGGTAAGGTCCAGCATATATGATGAAATATGGTACTACAATGAGTAACATGTTTGTTTGTTTGATTAAGGAGTAATATGTTTGTTGTTTGATGAGGGAGCAACATGTTTGTTTGTTTGATGAGGGAGTAACATGTTTGTTTGTTTGATGAGGGAGTAACATGTTTGTTTGTTTGATGAGGGAGTTACATGTTTGTTTGTTTGATAAGGGAGTAACATGTGTGTTTGTTTGATAAGGGAGTAACATGTTTGTTTGATGTTTGACATGTAACATGTTTGTTTGATGAGGGAGTAACATGTTTGTTTGTTTGATGAGGAGTAACATGTTTGTTTGTTTTTGTTTGTTTGTTTGAGGGAGTAACATGTTTGTTTGTTTGATGAGGGAGTAACATGTTTGTTTGTTTGATGAGGAGTAATATGTTTTGTTTTTTGATGAGGAGTAACATGTTTGTTTGTTTGATGAGGGAGTAACATGTTTGTTTGTTTGATGAGGAGTAATATGTTTTGTTTGTTTGATGAAGTAACATGTTTTGTTTGTTTGTTTGATGAGGGAGTAACATGTTTTGTTTTTGTTTGATGAGGAGTAACATGTTTGTTTGTTTGATGAGGAGTAACATGTTTTGTTTGTTTGATGAGGTAACATGTTTGTTTGTTTGTTTGTTTGATGAGGAGTAACATGTTTGTTTGTTTGATGAGGAGTAACATGTTTGTTTGTTTGATGAGGAGTAACATGTTTTGTTTGTTTGTTTGTTTGTTTGATGAGGAGTAACATGTTTGTTTGTTTGATGAGGAGTAACATGTTTGTTTGTTTGATGAGGAGTAACATGTTTGATGAGGAGTAATATGTTTGTTTTTTGATGAGGGAGTAACATGTTTGTTTGTTTGATGAGGAGTAACATGTTTGTTTGTTTTTTGTTTGTTTGATGAGGGAGTAACATGTTTGTTTGTTTGATGAGGAGTAACATGTTTGTTTGTTTGATGAGGAGTAACATGTTTGTTTGATTTGTTTGTTTGTTTGATGAGGAGTAACATGTTTTGTTTGTTTTTGTTTGTTTGTTTTTGATGGGAGTAACATGTTTGTTTGTTTGATGAGGAGTAACATGTTTGTTTGTTTGATGTTTTGTTTGTTTGATGAGGGAGTAACATGTTTGTTTGTTTGATGAGGGAGTAACATGTTTTGTTTGTTTGATGAGGGAGTAACATGTTTGTTTGTTTGATGAGGGAGTAACATGTTTGTTTGTTTGATGAGGGAGTAATATGTTTTGTTTGTTTGATAATGTTTTGTTTGTTTGGGAGTAACATGTTTGTTTGTTTTGAGTAACATGTTTTGTTTGTTTGATGAGGAAGTAACATGTTTGTTTGTTTGATGAGGGAGTAACATGTTTGTTTGTTTGATGAGGGAGTAACATGTTTGTTTGTTTGATGAGGAGTAACATGTTTGTTTGTTTGATGAGGGAGTAACATGTTTGTTTTGTTTGTTTGTTTGTTTGGAGTGAGGGGAGTTACATGTTTTTGTTTGTTTGATGAGGGAGTAACATGTTTGTTTGTTTGATGAGGGAGTAACATGTTTGTTTGTTTGTTTGATGAGGGAGTAACATGTTTGTTTGTTTGATGAGGGAGTAACATGTTTGTTTGATGAGGGAGTAACATGTTTGTTTGTTTGATGAGGAAGTAACATGTTTGTTTGTTTGATGAGGAAGTAACATGTTTGTTTGTTTGATGAGGGAGTAACATGTTTGTTTGTTTGTTTGTGTTTGTTTGTTTGGAGTAACATGTTTGTTTGTTTTGTAACATGTTTGTTTGTTTGTTTGATGAGGAGTAACATGTTTGTTTGTTTGATGAGGGGAGTAACATGTTTTTTGTTTGTTTGTTTGATGATGAGGAGTAACATGTTTGTTTGTTTGATGAGGAGTAACATGTTTGTTTGATGAGGGAGTAACATGTTTGTTTGATGAGGGAGTAACATGTTTTGTTTTGTTTGATTTGTTTGTTTGTTTGTTTGATGAGGAGTAACATGTTTTGTTTGTTTGTTTGTTTGATGAGGAGTAACATGTTTGTTTGTTTGATGAGGGAGTAACATGTTTGTTTGTTTGATGAGGAGTAACATGTTTTGTTTGTTTGATTACATGTTTGTTTGTTTGATGAGGAGTAACATGTTTGTTTGTTTGTTTGATGAGGTAACATGTTTGTTTGTTTGTAACATGTTTTGTTTGTTTGATGAGGAGTAACATGTTTGTTTGTTTGATGAGGGAGTAACATGTTTGTTTGTTTGATGAGGGAGTAACATGTTTGTTTGTTTTGAGTAACATGTTTTTGTTTGTTTGATGAGGAGTAACATGTTTGTTTGTTTGATGAGGAGTAACATGTTTTTTGTTTGTTTGATAAGGGAGTAACATGTTTGTTTGTTTGATAAGGAGTAACATGTTTGTTTGTTTGATGAGGGAGTAACATGTTTGTTTGTTTGATTAAGGAGTAACATGTTTGTTTGTTTGATGAGGGAGTAACATGTTTGTTTGTTTGATAAGGAGTAACATGTTTGTTTGTTTTGTAACATGTTTGTTTGTTTGATGAGGAGTAACATGTTTTGTTTGTTTTGTTTGTTTGATGTTTGTTTGGGAGTAACATGTTTGTTTGTTTGATGAGGGAGTAACATGTTTGTTTGTTTTGATGTTTGTTTGTTTGATGAGGGAGTAACATGTTTGTTTGTTTGATGAGGAGTAACATGTTTGTTTGTTTGATGAGGGAGTAACATGTTTTGTTTGTTTGATGAGGAAGTAACATGTTTGTTTGTTTGATGAGGAGTAACATGTTTGTTTGTTTGATGAGGGAGTAACATGTTTGTTTGTTTGATGAGGGAGTAACATGTTTTGTTTGTTTGATGAGGGAGTAACATGTTTGTTTGTTTGATGAGGAAGTAACATGTTTGTTTGTTTGATGAGGAGTAACATGTTTTGTTAGTAACATGTTTGTTTGTTTGATGAGGGAGTAACATGTTTTGTTTGTTTGATGAGGGAGTAACATGTTTGTTTGTTTGATGAGGGAGTAACATGTTTGTTTGTTTGATGAGGAAGTAACATGTTTGTTTGTTTGATGTTTGTTTGTTTGATGAGGAGTAACATGTTTGTTTGTTTGATGAGGAGTAAACATGTTTGTTTGTTTGATGAGGGAGTAACATGTTTGTTTGTTTGATTAACATGTTTGTTTGTTTGATGAGGAGTAACATGTTTGTTTGTTTGATTAACATGTTTGTTTGTTTTGATGAGGGAGTAACATGTTTTGTTTGTTTGATGAGGGTAACATGTTTGTTTGTTTTAAATGTTTGTTTGTTTTGGGAGTAACATGTTTGTTTGTTTGATGAGGAGTAACATGTTTGTTTGTTTGATGAGGAGAGTTACATGTTTGTTTGTTTGATGAGGAGTAACATGTTTTGTTTGTTTGATGAGGAGTAACAGCATGTTTGTTTGTTTGATGAGGGAGTAACATGTGTTTGTTTGTTTGATGAGGAGTAACATGTTTGTTTGTTTGTTTGTTTGATGAGGGAGTAACATGTTTGTTTGTTTTGATGAGAGGAGTAACATGTTTGTTTGTTTGATGAGGAGTAACATGTTTGTTTGTTTGATGAGGGAGTAACAGTAACATGTTTGTTTGTTTGATGATGTTTGTTTGTTTGGAGTAACATGTTTGTTTGTTTGATGAGGAGTAACATGTTTGTTTGTTTGATGAGGGAGTAACATGTTTGTTTGTTTGATGAGGGAGTAACATGTTTGTTTGTTTGATTAACATGTTTGTTTGTTTGATATGTTTGTTTGTTTTGTTTGTTTGAGGAGTAACATGTTTGTTTGTTTGATAAATGTTTGGAGTAACATGTTTGTTTGTTTGATGAGGAGTAACATGTTTGTTTGTTTTTGTTTGTTTGTTTGAGGGAGTAACATGTTTGTTTGTTTGATGAGGAGTAACATGTTTGTTTGTTTGATGAGGAGTAACATGTTTGTTTGTTTTTGTTTGTTTGATAAGGAGTAACATGTTTGTTTGTTTGATAAAGGAGTAACATGTTTGTTTGTTTGATAAGGGAGTAACATGTTTGTTTGTTTGTAACATGTTTGTTTGTTTGATGAGGAGTAACATGTTTGTTTGTTTGATGAGGAGTAACATGTTTTGTTTGTTTGATTTGATAACATGTTTGTTTGTTTGATAAAGTAACATGTTTGTTTGTTTGATGGGAGTAAATGTTTGTTTGTTTGATGTTTGTTTGTTTGATGAGGGAGTAACATGTTTGTTTGTTTGATGAGGGAGTAACATGTTTGTTTGTTTGATGAGGGAGTAACATGTTTTGTTTGTTTGATGAGGGAGTAACATGTTTGTTTGTTTGTTTGATGAGGGAGTAACATGTTTGTTTGTTTGATGAGGGAGTAACATGTTTGTTTGTTTGATGAGGGAGTAACATGTTTGTTTGTTTGATGTTTGTTTGTTTGATAAGGAAGTAACATGTTTGTTTGTTTGATGAGGGAGTAACATGTTTGTTTGTTTGATAAGGGAGTAACATGTTTGTTTGTTTGATGAGGGAGTAACATGTTTGTTTGTTTGATGAGGGAGTAAAATGTTTGTTTGTTTGATGAGGGAGTAACATATTTGTTTGTTTGTTTGATGATGGAGTAACATGTTTGTTTGTTTGATAAGGGAGTTACATGTTTGTTTGTTTGATAAGGGAGTAACATGTTTGTTTGATGAGGGAGTAACATGTTTGTTTGTTTGATGAGGGAGTAACATGTTTGTTTGTTTGATGAGGGAGCAACATGTTTGTTTGTTTGATGAGGGAGTAACATGTTTGTTTGTTTGATGAGGGAGTAACATGTTTGTTTGTTTGATGAGGGAGTAACATGTTTGTTTGTTTGATGAGGGAGTAACATGTTTGTTTGTTTGATGAGGGAGCAGCATGTTTGTTTGTTTGATGAGGGAGTAACATGTTTGTTTGTTTGATGAGGGAGTAACATGTTTGTTTGTTTGATGAGGGAGTAACATGTTTGTTTGTTTGTTTGATGAGGGAGTAACATGTTTGTTTGTTTGATGAGGGAGTAACATGTTTGTTTGTTTGATGAGGGAGTAACATGTTTTGTTTGTTTGATGAGGAAGTAACATGTTTGTTTGTTTGATAAGGGAGTAACATGTTTGTTTGTTTGTTTGATGAGGGAGTAACATGTTTGTTTGTTTGATGAGGGAGTTACATGTTTGTTTGATGAGGGAGTAACATGTTTTGTTTGTTTGATAAGGGAGTAACATGTTTGTTTGTTTGATAAGGGAGTAACATGTTTGTTTGATGAGGGAGTAACATGTTTGTTTGTTTGATGAGGGAGTAACATGTTTGTTTGTTTGATGAGGGAGTAACATGTTTGTTTGATGAGGGAGTAAGATGTTTGTTTGTTTGATGAGGGAGTAACATGTGTGTTTGTTTGATAAGGAAGTAACATGTTTGTTTGTTTGATGAGGGAGTAAGATGTTTGTTTGTTTGTTTGATGAGGGAGTAAGATGTTTGTTTGTTTGTTTGATGAGGGAGAAACATGTTTGTTGGTTTGATAAGGGAGTAACATGTTTGTTTGTTTGATGAGGGAATAACATGTTTGTTTGTTTGTTTAATGAGGGAGTAACATGTTTGTTTGTTTGATGAGGGAGCAACATGTTTGTTTGTTTGATGAGGGAATTGGCGCGGAAGTGTATACCCCCCACCACGTTATCAAAATTTTAATACACCAGTTTAGAAATGGAACTCCAGTCGCTTATGGAGGTAAAATATCTTTTTAAACACGATTTTTTGACAATAATGAGAGATAGAAAGATTTTTGAACTGTAATGTAAATTAGATGTTCAAAATTACAAAAAGTGATGGAATGATATAACATTTGCTGGATGTCCATAGTCCATTAATAAAACTTCTATGCTTCACATCTTCTTTTCAGTTTAATACTTGGAAAGAGGAATGATTTTGATTTCTCATTTTTTACCTGGAATGAATTCTGTTCTCTAAAAACGGCCTTAGAAAGAGTTTCTCCTCGTAAATCCCAGGAGCTAATGTCCTCTTCACCCTGGACAAATCTGGCACGACCGCTTCCATGCGATTTCTCAGCCCACCTGAGAATAAAGAGATAAATCAACAATGCTATAGAACACCAAAACAAATATTACAGTAGGTGTATAGAGGGATTTCATCACATGACTCTAACTCAACTGGACTCCATTTTGCAGGGCAGCAGTGTCGTTGCATTTCAGGCATCTTCATACAGCTCAGTCACATCACACGTACAACAAACATACTACATGCTAACCTACTAGTACCAGTTCAGCGAATTTCACTAATTGCAATTTTTTGATCGCTTCCGATTTTACTTTATACTTTCCTTAAGTTTTATATTTTCACCGGGTATATGACAACGTTGACACCAGCTGAATGTTCGTTAAACTCAGACAAAGCCTACATACCTGATATAAAGTGCTTGCTGCAAATCCTAGAGTGAACCGTAGGTTAAAGCCATCACGTCGTACAGCAGAAACCTACTTGAAACGTTGATCAAGATCAGATAGAAATCGAGAAAATGTCTTTTTATTCCCCTGCACACATCTATTATTACAACCAAAGGCACAGCAGTCTGGCATGTATAATTATCTTACAAAAACAATCTTACATAACAATATGCAAATGTATGTGAGCCCAATTAAGTGTACAGCAGACGACTGTTATTTCCCAAAAAAATGGCAATGTAAACAAAGTCATGTGACCTCGTGACATCAGCTGAAACACCCTTATAGGTATTTTTGACCAAGAAACAAACACAACTAGAACAGTCAATACCGTCATGGTTCGCATGCCCATGCAAATTGACACCCATATCATATGACCCGGCCAAGTATAAATATGGCATCTCATACTAAGTCCCACATGGAATCCCATGTTCCATATGGCATCCCACCCCATATCCCATATGGCATCCCACCCCATATCCCATAAGGCATCCCACCCCATATCCCACATGGCATCCCACCCCATATTCCATATGGTATCCCACTCCATATTTCACATGGCATCCCACCCCATATCCCACATGACATCCCATCCCATATCCCACATGACATCCCATCCCATCCCTTGTCCCACATGGTATTCCACCATATCTTCTACATGGCATTTCACAAAATGTCCCACATGGCATTCTACCATATGTCCCACATGGCATTCCACCATATGTCCCACATGATATCCCATCCTATGACCCACATGACATCCCGCTCTATGTCCCACATGGATCTCATCATATGTCCCACATGGCATCCCAACCTATGTTGCACTCTGTGTTACTTGTGGCATACCACCCCATATCCCACATGACATCTCATGTCCCACATGACATCTCATGTCCCACATGACATCCCAATCCCACATGACATCCCAATCCCATAGCATGCAATCTTATGTCCCTCATGACATTCCACCATATATCCCACATGGCATTCCACACTGTTCCACATAGCATCCCACCCCATGTCCCACATAGCATAAGCTCCATAAGAAGTCTTGTCCTGGCTATCACAGTCCCTGATTGAGCACACTGTGTATGAAAGTCTGTCAGTACATCCATATAATAACTTATAGGCAAATGACCTGTTGAATAAGAAAAAAAGTGGGGTCAAATAATCATGCCTTGGTGCATACCACATGGTATATATTCTATCCTATGTCCAACATGGCCCCCATCCATGTCCCATATGATATCCCTCCCTATAGCCATATGCAGTCATATCCTGTCACACTCCCTGACTGAGCATACTAAGTAAAAAAGTCTTGCCAGTTCATATACTGTAGAAACTTTATGCAAATTGGCACAATAATAAAGGCTGAGTTTAATAATCTTGCGTGATACAGCCGTTGGTGCACAAATATTTTGAAGAAGTTTAAGGGTTTTAAAGCTCCAGTGTTATGACAGACACTTGATGATCTCTGAAGAATTTTGGGAAATTATATCATCTTACAGTTATCTTTAAAGGAATTATTCAATGTTTTGGAGACTTTTTAAGGAAAATATTCTTCAACCCGTCTTCAGAGTCTGAAAAACTTTAACATTTAGTAAGGAAATTCCAGCCTTACATGAGGATATCTGAAAAAAAAATATTTTTTCTGAGGACCACTGAAGAAACTTTAACATTTTCTGAGGGATTCTCAAAAAACTTTAACATTTCTGAGACAACCTCAGGCAAAATTGTGGATGTCTGGACGGACAAAATCGCCATTTACATAGGTTTGCATTATGCTTCGCATGCCTACCAAAAAACCCCACAAATTTCACTTCCGATGCAAAATTTTCAACAAAATGGCTGAATAATTACCTTTGAACCATGTTCTCCATGTCGGGTTTCTGCAACAGGCAAAATTTTGATTGCTGATGTCTTTCCACAATCTTCTTTGTAAGACCCATCTAGCAGGATTCAAAATAACAATAATATCAAATGAAGATGTGAAACAGAAGATGCTGCAAGAAGATTTACAAAATTGGAGCATACTAGTGTTTTATCTGCCTGTCCTTATCCTTAGCTATGAGGGAAATCACCTTCCTACTTTCATCTACCCAAAACCCAAACTGTTCTCCCTTGTAATAACTTTTCATCGCTGCACTTCAGAAAGAAAAACCACTAGTAGCATGAACGATTCGACTTCCCTGAGAGGGCATCAGCCAACTTGGCCTACTCTGACCCCAAATGGTTACAAGCAAGTTTGTGTGCTACAGTAACGCAAAACACATACAAAATAAATGGACAAGCCATACAGCAATGCAAATTGTAACTGAGGACACCAGTGATTTCACTGTGCCACAGAAAAATCTCTGAATAAATAAAATACTTGTTTGAAAGCAAAACCAAAAAGTTTGATGAACAATTGATAACCCTACCAAGGAAAAAAAAAAACTGTGCTAGTGCAAAAAACATTTCATGAAATATCTGACCCATTTACCATACACAAAATAAGTATAACCAATTTCTAAAATATTCCACCAGCACCAAGATAACTAAGAACAGTTTATTGCTCCAGGTGTATCCTCAATTTGGTTGGTTGGTTATGTTTAACGGCACCTTAATTAGAAAAGTCATACATGCCAAGGGAAGGTATATATTGCGAGATAAAAATTCAAAATTGGAAAGGGGTAGAGTGTAGTTCAAAGTGTTTTAATTGAGAGTGAAATTCGAGGGAGACATAACTTATAGTGGTTAGGGAGTGGGTTGAAAGTGTACATGGCAATAAGGCCGGAAGGGTGGAGTCGGAGTTTATCCTCAATTTGGAAATAAATGTTTAACACAGATTTCCGAGCTTAATTGTATTTTCAATGCCAAAACACACAGATATGTGCATAACACAACATCATAGTCCACAGAACAATTGGAAATGTGTGTACGCACAAATAAACAACACATATGGCACAAAATATTCAGAAATGCTCAAACATACTGAATGATGTATGAAATCCAAATAAGCACTTAATTATTTTACTTCTCAAAGGTTAATACAAACGGCAAGGGTACCTAAAAATGTGTATTACATGCATTTAATAAAATAAATGGTGAATATGAACAGATCACCTACCCGAACCCTGGAAAGCCTTCACTTCTGTAGAACACTTGGGAATCACCTGAAGACTGCGAGAAACCTAGAAGAAGAGAGGCGTGGTACAAGGATTTCATGAAATACTCATCTGCATCTTGCCTGATTCAAAGCCTACTCTCCAGAATCAATGAGTCACAATTTTTTTTAATGAGTTGTTTTCATTCAGATACATTGTAGCTACATTATGTCCAAATAATTCTCAAAACTTTCGGTACATTCTGTCATGACTGCCCTACAAAACCAACCACAAAACCACCATCAGTAATTACACTACTTGTCACCTATACATTTGAATCTCATAAGAGCATTCTTCACACTAAGCATGCACAGCCTAAGTACTGAAAAAAACTAAATCACTGTAAAAAAATTCCAAAAGATGGTGAAAATTGGTTTTATTTCAATAAAAAGAAAGTTCATGCTTTGTGTCAACAAATATTTTGTAGTATGATGTCATTGTGTCTTCTTTCCCTGACCACAACAACTGTACCTTCATTTCCCTTGTTTTTGAAGTCATAACCATTCTCTCCCGAGTCCTTTTGTTTTTTAAAATACTTGGGCATCCATTATAATTTCAGATAGAAATATGACAAAGTAGTATGAGACCATTCATTCACAACCAGCCCTGCCCTACTTAGCCTGGCCCTATACCTGTACTGTACTTCGCTATAATACAAGTTACAACACAATATTGTCCATGCGCTCCGCTTAATCGCCCCTGGATACGAATGAAACTTCTAGATGCGTGGACCTGGGTTCAAATGTTGTCATAGTAACATGACTAATGAATGAGTATATTATCATTATTATTATTATTATTTACTGAACTTTTATATAGCGCCAACCAGAACGTAGTTTTCGGTGGCGCTTTACAAACAGGTAGGTAAAAGTTAAGGTAAGAAAAGGTAAAAGCGAAACATAAAAATATATATATATATATATATATATATATATATATATACATATAAATATATATATATATATATATATATATTATATATATAATATATATATATATATATATATATATATATATATATATATATACATATAAATATATATATATATATATATAAATATATTATATATATATATATATATATATATATATATATATATATATATATATATATATATATATATATATATATATATATATATATATATATATATATATATATATATATATATATATATATATATATATATATATATATATATATATATATATATATATAAATATATATATAAGTGTAAAAGCGTATATGTACACATCAATGAATCATATCAAATATATCAAATAGTAAGAATTTTTTTTAGCATCTTTTAGTCAGTTTTAAGTTTTCTCTTGAAAATACTAACATTGGCACATTACTTAATTTCATTGGGTAACTTGTTCCACACCTCAGCACCAGCTACACTTATTGTTCTAAAAGCAAAAGTCTATGGGTCGTAGGGGAATGATTTACTTATAATTTACATTGTCAGAGCACATGGATCTTTGTAAACATGGGGCTAGAGTGAATTTATTAGAAAGATAATCAGAAGCCGACTTCTCAATGACACATTTATAGACCAGGGTTAGTATTTTGTGTTTTATCCTGAATTTAATTGGCAGCCAATGCAACTCTTTCAGGGCCAGGGATGCGCTTTCAGGGCCAGGGATGCTCTTTCAGGGCCAGGGATGTGCTTCTAGGGCCAGGGATGCGCTTTCAGGGCCAGAGATGCGCTTTCAGGGCCAGAGATGCGCTTTCAGGGCCTGGGATGCGCTTTCAGGGCCAGGAATGCGCTTTTGAGGCCAGGGATGTGCTTTCAGGGCCAGGGATGCGCTTTCAGGGCCAGGGATGCGCTTTCAGGGCCAGGGATGTGCTGTCAGGGCCAGGGATGCGCTTTCTCATCTGCCTCTCCTTAAAACCAACTTTGCAGCTAAATTTTGAATTCTTTGCAGTTTTTTTTATATTAACATCAGGTAGGTTTATGTAGAGGGAATTGGAATAATCAAGATGGCTAATTACAAGCCCGAGAACAATTTTGTGACAAGCCTGAGTAGAAAGTAATAGTCTAATATTTCTTACTAGTCTTAAACCGGCCATAGCTGCTTTACACTCAACTGTTTAAGTATTTGATTTTTCAGTGACAAAGTAGTCTAGATATGCACCTAAGTATTTAACACACGATACACCCTTCACTGTAGTGTTGTTAATGTCAATAGTGTCAATCAAACATTGTGAAATTATTTGTCTTGAACCAAACTAAATAAACTCAGTTTTAGCCTCATTCAATTTAAGCCAGTTTTGGTCCATCCAAGTCTTTACATCCTTCATTGTTAACGAAATTTCATTTGTGACTTTATCTGCATCAGCAATGATCGGCTTGTGACTCTTTTTAATAGCATGGTCGTCAGCATATCCATGAAGTTGTAGAGATTCAGGAACAATGTATTGCAAGCTAGCATTGTATAGCAGCAATAAGACTGCATTTGAACAATGTATTGCAAAGCAATGAGTATAGCACTGCAATAAGACTGTGCTAGCATACACTGAGTATAGCACTGGACCAATAAGACTGCATTGTGAACAATGTATTGCAATGTGCTAGCATACACTGAGTATAGCACTGGACCAATAAGACTGCATTGTGGAACACTGTACTTCAAATGTTTATGGGTAGAATATGAATTATTCATATTTACGCAACAGTGTCTGTCTGATAAGTAGTCGGTAAACCATTTCAATGTTTTGGCTTTAAGTCTGTACTCAGCAGCTAAGACCTGGGGTAGTATATTGTGGTCCACAGTATCAAATGCTGCTGACAAGTCCATTAGGCACATCTGTGCTACTTGTTGTGGTCCACAATATCAAATGCTGCTGACAAGTCCATTAGGCACATCTGTGTCACTTGTTGTTTTTCTATGGCCCAAAACAAGTCGTCAATCAAACTTACCAGTACAGTTTCACAGCTAAAGACACGATATGCAGATTGGTAAGATGGGAGTTGGGAAGAAACATCAAACTAACTATTGAGTTGTCGAAGAACTGCTCCCTCTACAACTTTTAAAAAGAAAGGAAGGTTGCTTATTGGGTGATAGTCAGACAAAATTAAGTCCAATCCCTGCTTCTTGATCAAAGGTCTAATTAGAGCTTTCTTCCAATCCTTTGCAAGAACACCATCTTGAAGTGAAATATTTACTATCATTGTAAGTGGGGTGAGTATGGTGCCCAATACTTTTTAAGAGAGCTGTAGGTAACACATCACTTTCACAAGATGTGGATGGCATGCTCATGGTGATACTTGCAAGCTCCTCCTCTGATACCATGTTAAAGAGTTTTAAGTATTTGTTATATTTCCTGGGGTGGGTTTGAAAAATTTGGTGTCCTTCAAACCATTTCTAATATCCAAACTTTTTTGAGAAAAGAAGTTAACAAATTCGTTAGCTAGAGTTTCATTCTCACCTAATTCCACTGCAGGCATCGGATTTAAAATTTCCTTACCAATAATGCTCTTTGTTAGATTGTAAAGCCTCTTTGAATCCCTACCACATTTCATAATAGATTCACTGATAGCATTTTCCTTGGCTCTCTTTAACATTATGGAATATTTTAGGGATGTACCGGATATCGGTCGGCGGATTATCCGGCCGATTTGGGGAAAAATCCGGTTCCGGTTCCGCCGATTTTTTTCCAAACCGGCCGGAACCGGATTTTTGGCAATTTTAACAATTGAAGATTTACTTTTTCCTCAATATTTGATTGTTTAGCTTGTTTATATGTTGCAGGATGTTTTGATTGGAGATGCTTGTGTAAAGGTGAAGTACTAAAGTTCTTTGGCAGGGATCCTGGTTTTCCTCTCCTTTATCCTTTTTGCACAAAATACATTCAGCAATTTCATCAGCTTGATCTTGGACAGTAAAATGTTTCCACATGAATGAGGATGCCTTGTTCTTTTATGATGCCTATATTCAGTCTTTCCTCTGTATCACTGTAACTCTAATATGCCTGAAATAACACTTCAAACCTCATATATACATGTAGAAAGGAATAGCATGAAATGCATTCACATATTGCCTCAAAAAGAACAATAGACCCTTTGTCTTGCAGACTCCTGTCTGGTCTATAAGTCATCAGCATCACATTGAGATTGGGATCGCTGTTTTCTTAAGTATCTTACTTGGCTACAATGAAACTTGAACTTCTGAATGGTAAAAATTAGGTAGTCAGGTAGTAGGACCAATCCAGATGTCATTGAAATATTGAATGATGGCTGAAAGTTTTTAAACATTATCAAATGTTTTGAGATGCAATTATAGTAAAGAGCCTAGGCTACAGCCTGTAGAAGCATGTATAACTTATTATACTTTTATTATATGGGGAATTTAATCCCCTCACCCCACCCCTCCCCTCCCCCCAAAAAGTATTAAGTATGGCTTGGAATTTTAACAGTCCATTTATGATGATAAATGAAGAGGATAGACAGTTCTCTTTAGGTGCACAGTAATTTTTGCCACAATTTTTAGACATTGCCCGTTGTTTTCATACTTTAATATCTTGATAGGGCTGAGACAATCACATAAAATCACACTTTTCTTAAAACAGTACCCAGAATCTTTCCTCTTATTAATATCTTAAATTTTGCCTGAATTTCCAAATTAGGTACATGTTAGGATTAATCCAGAACTTTCACTAATTTTGATTTGATTTCATCACAATATGCCCAATAATTGTTATTTTCCAAAAAATTGGGTTGCTAGCCATTAGTAGCCAACTTGCCAATCCCTGCCCCCACCCCTTTCCCTTTGTTTTTATGATTATGAGAATTGTTGTAAGCAATGAAAAATCGGTTCGGCGGATTTTATCCGCCGGATTTCAACCTGGATCCGCAAAATCCGGTTCCGGCCGGATCCAAAAATTTGGATCCGGTACATCCCTAGAATATTTAGATCATTCAAATTTCAAAATCTCCCATGTTACATCAGTTTTGTATTTTTTCCATTTTTGTTCCCCGTTTCTAACCAGCTGTTTTTGTTTCTTAAGTTCAGGATTAAACCATGGTTCCATTTTATGAACAGTCACTGTTCTTTCGATGAGGGGAGCATGCTTATTAAGCACAGAAGATATAATGGCAATGAATTGCGATAAACGTGCATTTATGTCACTGGTGTTGAAGGTGTTACCGATTGCTGTTACTAGATCGTTTGAGAAAGAGTTTTGTGTCAGTGGCTTTGAATTCTGAAGCTTATCTTTCTTTGTTTACGTTTAAGCTGCTGACTAAGCTTTAAGGAGAAAGCAACAAAGCGGTGGTCAGACAAAAATGAGCCTTCTCTACAGTCATTGCAGATTACATCATCATTATCGAAATCACCATCCTCAAAGACTAAGTCCAATGTATTACCATGTCTGTGAGTGCAGGCCTCAACTTTCTGAATAAATCCAAGGGCACCCATAATTTCAGTGAATTGTTGTACAGCTGAATTATCAAGGTCGTTGACATGTATCTTAAAGTCACCCACTAATACAACATTTCTTAACTGTCCAGCTGACTCTAGAACGTTTTGACTAAATTCCTCACAGAATTTACTTAAAAGTAATACCAGGAACTGACGGGGGTCGATAAATGACAAAGAAGTTTAATTGCGTTTTATGCTTTGTTAAATTCCAGTGCCCAAATTGAAAAGATGACTGCACTTTTCATTTATTTTCTTCACAGAAAGATCTTTCCTAAAAACCAAAGCAACACCGCCCCCACACTTTTCTCTTTACGCAACATCGATAGAATATTCATTGATGTTTAACTGACAACAATGTGCGCTAGAAAAGTCACTCTCTGAATTCACCCATGTTTCTGTGATACCTAATACATCCAAATCATTGTTAATCATGAAGTCGAATAACAAAAAATCTTTGTTATTGATTGATCTTGCATTTATTAAACCTCCAAGAAGATGCTTCGTGGGATCACTGTTCTTAAATATTGAATCACAAGAGTTGTCAGTTGAGCAATCTGTAGAATAAGGAGGGAAAACCAAGAGGCTGACAACAGCATTCAGTGATGCATGTAGGGATAGAATTTGAAGACACAGCATACCTCTAATGGAAAGACAATAACTCAGTTTGATGTTCCTTTTGCCAGCCTTTGTTCCTATCCAAATACTTCGCTTTTGTAACCCAAGCTGTCGCACAGTGTTCTGCTATGATTCATTGCACAGAGTACTTCTTACACAGTTTCTAAGGCTAAGTATAAACTTTCTACTCAAAAGCCATTAATGAAAAAGAGTATACAAAGTAGTGGACCTGGTTATATGAGAAAACACCACAGTCTAAAAAGAATGAAGATAAGTTATCCAAAATCACGAAAAAGTGGGTTGAAAATAAGAGACGACAAGCAAAAGTGTTCAGTAGGTCATAAAATGTACACACACAGTTAAACTTCTAAGTCAAATGCACCCCTAAAGGACTGAGAAAATAAGAACTTCAGGCAAAACTGTCGCAAGCCACAAACAGCGCTCGCAAGCCACAAACAGCGCTCACAAGCCACAAACAGCGCTCGCAAGCCACAAACAGCCCGCAAGCCACAAACAGCGCCCGCAAGCCACAAACAAGCGCCCAAGCCACAAACAGCGCCGCAAGCCACAAACAGCGCCTGCAAGCCACAAACAATGCTCGCAAGCCACAAACAGCGCTCCCAAGCCACAAACAGCGCTCCCAAGCCACAAACAGCGCTTACAACAGCCCAAGCCACAAACAGCACAAACAGCGCCGCCAAGTTACAAACAGCGCCTGCAAGCCACAAACAATGCTCGCAAGCCACAAACAGCGCCCAAGCCACAAACAGCTCTTGCAAAGCCACAAACAGCGCCAAGCCACAAACAGCCAAAAGCTACAAACAGCGCTGCAAGCCACAAACAGCCTGCAAACCACAAACAGCAGCTGCAAGCCACAAACAGCGCTAACAAGCCACAAACAGCGCTCGCAAGCCACAAACAGCCCGCAAAAGCCGCAAACAATGCTCGAAGCCACAAACAGCGCCTGCAAGCCACAAACAAGCTCGAAGCCACAAACAGCGCTGCAAGTTACAAACAATGCTACTTAAAGCCTACAAACAGCGCTCGAAGCCACAAACAGCGCTAACAAGCCTACAAACAGCGCCAGAAGTTACAAACAGCGCCTGCAAGCTACAAACAATGCTAACAAGCCACAAACAGCGCGCAAGTTACAAACAGCGCCAGAAGCCACAAACAGCTCTCGAAGCCACAAACAGCGCTCGCAAGCCGCAAACAATGCTCGCAAGCCGCAAACAATGCTCGCAAGCCACAAACAATGCCTGCAAGCCACAAACAGCGCTCGCAAGCCACAAACAGCGCTAACAAGCCACAAACAGCGCTCAAGCCACAAACAGCGCTCCCGCTACAAACAGCGCCCAAGCCACAAACAGCGCCAAGCCACAAACAGCGCCGCGTAAGTTACAAACAGCGCCTAGAAGCCACAAACAGCGCCGCAGAAGTTACAAACAGCGCCTGCAAGTTACAAACAGGGCTCGCAAGCCACAAACAGCGCTAACAAGCCACAAACAGCGCCGCAAGTTACAAACAGCGCCGCAAAGCGCCACAAACAGCGCCGCGAAGTTACAAACAGCGCCGCGAGCCACAAACAGCGCCGAGCCACAAACAGCGCCGCGAGCCACAAACAGCGCCGCGAAGCTACAAACAGCGCTAGTTAAAACAGAAGCTACAAACAGCGCCGCGAGCCACAAACAGCGCCGAAGCCACAAACAGCGTAAGCCACAGACAGCTCATAGAAGCCACAAACAGCGCTCGCAAGCCACAAACAGCGCTCGCAAGCCACAAACAGCGCTCGCAAGCCACAAACAGCGCTCGCAAGCCACAAACAGCGCTCGCAAGCCACAAACAGCGCTCGCAAGCCACAAACAGCGCTCGCAAGCCACAAACAGCGCCAGCTACAAAAGCCCAAACAGCGCCAGTAGCCACAGACAGCGCTCACAAGCCACAGACACAAGCCACAAACAGCGCTCACAAGCCACCATCACACTCCTTTTTATTTTTACACAAGTGTTGTGTATCATATTTCAAAACTTTCATCAACTTGCACAAGTTTTTTAGTTTAAATCCAGCTTTCTGCATGGAAAAACCATCCCTATAAATAGCATGGTTTAAAGGAAAGTAAAAATGCGTGATCATAATGGAATAACACAATGCAAAACGAAGATAAATTATCTCCGTGCTTTCAATTAAGAGGAAGCTGGTATGATTCACAATGAGATTGCAAGAGAAAACGACCATTCATCTCCTCAAAAAAATTGCATTTCTTTCCCCAATCTTATTTTCATGTGTAAAATAAACTTTTCAACAATAGTCCTGGTCAAAATTGTTCAAAATCAAAAAGAATGAATGATTTCATGCATCTTGTTTTGAAAAATTTCTTCCGTTCCCCTGTACGTATGTTTATGTTTAATCATAATAGTACTAACGATGGAATCTTCCGTTCAATCATGTGTTGTATGTAATTGACCCAAGGCACATGTGTTTCGTTTGATGGTACAAGCTCAAATGATTTCATTGTTCAAAGTGGAGCAAGTTTATATATGTTTTTTGCAGATGCTCTAGGTGATAGCTTGTTGTCATGCATAAATTAATCATATTATCTCTATATCCAGCTTCATAGGCCCTTACTGAAACAAGGTCCAGTTTAAGTACAAAGTAATTCAATTTAATTTTCAAGCATGATGTATTCAAATCATGTATCGTATTATTCGTATAGAGATTGCGGGTAATACAATTTTATTTTTTTCATTTTGATGAAGAAAATATGGATTTTGTGGGGAGTGGGACATGACTTTTCAGTAGCAGGCATTTTCTTTTCAAATAAGTGCATGGCCTCCTAGCTAGCTATGTTTTTATATTTCAAAGAAATTTTAAGTATCAAGTGGGTGGGATCTGAACTGTAAGATTTTTCCCACTGTATAAGCAAATCAGCAACCCATTGTACTGCCTGAATCACGTATAGGATGGCTAGCACTGCATCGTAAGATGATGCATTTAGGGACTTAATTTTGTGTCTGTTTTACAATTATCCGACAAATTTATTTTATGACATAAAATTGTTCTTATGACCATGAATTAGAAATCGCGAGCAAATATTAGGGTGTATAAATGGCCTTTTAACAGTCTTTTTCACAACTTTTTTTGTGACTAGCATGGAACATCAGGAACTTGTTTTATGCCTTTCAGACTTGGACAACAAAGGAGTAAAATCGGCATCATTTTGAGGGCCAAATGGGGTAATAAAATCACTTTACATGCAAACAACTTTAAAGTTTATTAATACATTTTAGTTATCAATACCTCCATTATCATTTTCAGCATTATTTACAGAAAATACTGTGATATAAACATCTTTATCTGCTCTCATATAATGCACTTTGTTGAAGTGTTCATATAGTTTGTTTACATTACAAGTGAAAAAGCGGTTTTCCGATTAAAACCTGTTTTTGTTTTGGAAACCGGTTTCCAATATACAATTACATGTTGGTTAATCTTACCATTATCGTTCCAAGCTGAAATGGTGAAGAGAGATGTATCTTTATCCAAGAGATGAATGGTCTGAGAGAAGTATCGCAAGAAATCAGGAGAAACCTCTAAGAACTGCTCAAGATGATCGCATATGGAAGATTGGAATTAACTGAAAGAGCGACCTCAAGAGCCCGAAGGAAATTTTCTAAAATCAAAAGTGAGAAAGTGTACATGTGTTGTTAAATATTACTCTGATGAAAAATCAACCTGAAAGCAACTTGTCCTCCAGGCACTGAACTTGGCACTTATTGTTGTCCAGAAACAAAATGAGAACGCCCTGAGAATGTGATTCAGTTGAAACAAACTGTTGATTGTCACTTCGCAAAACTCACTGTTGCCTAGATATAATTTGTGGTTGTCCCTGGCAGATAGATGAGTAAAGATTTATGCTACTGTTCGTAATTATCCAACTCCAACTGACTAAACATATGGGATAGAGCATGACCAATTTTCTCCATGGATCTTATTATAATTCACAAAGCAAATATTTTTTTGAATTTTCTATTTTTCAGCATTTAAAATTCTGATTAGGCATAACCTACTAATTCATTCAAATTTGTACAGCTGAATGTATAACATAATAATATCGTCAAATTTTTTTTCAAATTTTCGAGAAAAAATACTTTTAAGAGAATGGTCGGAATTATTCCTTGTCAATGCTCTCCTTACCTAATAAATCATTCCATGTCAATGCTCTCTTTACCTAATCAATCATTCCTTGTCAATGCTCTCCTTACCTAATCAATTATTCCTTGTCAATGCTCTCCTCTCCTTACTTTATTAATCATTCCTTGCCAATGCTCTCCTTACCTAATCAATTATTCCTTGTCAATGCTCTCCTTACCTAATCAATCATTCCTTGTCAATGCTCTCCTTACCTAATCAATCATTCCATGTCAATGCTCTCCTTACCTAATCAATCATTCCTTGTCAATGCTCTCCTTACCTAATCAATCATTCCTTGTCAATGCTCTCCTTACCTAATCAATCATTCCATGTCAATACTCTCCTTACCTAATCAATCATTCCTTGTCAATGCTCTCCTTACCTAACCAATCATTCCATGTCAATGCTCTCCTTACCTAATCAATCATTCCATGTCAATGCTCTTCTTACCTAATCAATCATTTCTTGTCAATGCTCTCCTTACCTTATCAATCATTCCTTGCCAATGCTCTCTTTACCTAATCAATCATTCCATGTCAATGCTCTCCTTACCTAATCAATCATTCCTTGTCAATGCTCTCCTTACCTAATCAATCATTCCTTGTCAATGCTCTCCTTACCTAATCAATCATTCCATGCCAATGCTCTCCTTACCTAATCAATCATTCCTTGTCAATGCTCTCCTTACCTAATCAATCATTCCTTGTCATGCTCTCCTTACCTAATCAATCATTCCACGTCAATGCTCTCCTTACCTAATCAATCATTCCTTGTCAATGCTCTCCTTACCTAATCAATCATTCCATGTCAATGCTCTCCTTACCTAATCAATCATTCCATGTCAATGCTCTTCTTACCTAATCAATCATTTCTTGTCAATGCTCTCCTTACCTTATCAATCATTCCTTGCCAATGCTATCTTTACCTAATCAATCATTCCATGTCAATGCTCTCCTTACCTAATCAATCATTCCTTGTCAATGCTCTCCTTACCTAATCAATCATTCCATGTCAATGCTATCCTTACCTAATCAATCATTCCATGTCAATGCTCTCCTTACCTAATCAATCATCTTACCTTATCAATCATTTCATGTCAATGCTCTCCTTACCTAATCAATCATTCCATGTCAATGCTCTCCTTACCTAATCAATCATTCATCATTCCGTATTGAGAGCAAGATATGACCCAATCAAACATGCAAAGATAATTCAAGAGAATACCAAGAGGGTCCATGCATAGAAGACAGGACAGTGAAGATAAATAACAGTTGCATTAGAGCTTTATAGTTTTGGGCAAATGAATTTAAATCCACAAACACAACCAGACAGTAATCAAATAAAATTCAGAATCTTTAAACTACTAATAACAACTTGCATCTTTTGCTCTATTAACAACTTGCATCTTTTGCTCTATTAACAACTTGCATCTTTTGCTCTATTAACAACTTGCATCTTTTGCTCTATTAACAACTTGCATCTTTTGCTCTATTAACAACTTGCATCTTTTGCTCTATTAACAACTTGCATCTTTTGCTCTATTAACAACTTGCATCTTTTGCTCTATTAACAACTTGCATCTTTTGCTCTATTAACAACTTGCATCTTTTGCTCTATTAACAACTTGCATCTTTTGCTCTATTAACAACTTGCATCTTTTGCTCTATTAACAACTTGCATCTTTTGCTCTATTAACAACTTGCATCTTTTGCTCTATTAACAACTTGCATCTTTTGCTCTATTAGCAACTTGCATCTTTTGCTCTATTTATCCCTTTTTGCCTTGAAACTTGGCATTGTCACTCATCAAAATGTTTAGTTCCCAATCAGCCTGATATTACAAAAATATTCATTTAACCTTCATCTACTGATCATGGACACATGTTCTGCTGATAGCCTCCCGATCCACCCACAAGGAAACCAAAATCATCAAAGGTCAGCTGACATTTAACCTTTAACATGAATGCATTAAACCTGAATGCATAAGTGCAGTGTTTTTGCTAAGAATGTTTGAACTACTGTATCTGAATGACACATCAGTAGAAATAGAACAAAAAACATTCTTAAAATGATGAAAACAATAATCTGCATCAAACAATATTATTGAATGAAAACTATGAAATTGAAACTCATTCCCTTGTCACAGCTACAATGCTCTCCTCAATGCTCTGCAATGCAATGCATTCCATGGTCACAGCTGCAATGCTCTGCAATGCAATGCATTCCCTGGTCACAGCTGCAATGCTCTCCTCAATGTTCTGCAATACAATGCATTCCCTTGTCACAGCTGCAATGCTCTCCTCAATGCTCTGCAATGCAATGCATTCCCTGGTCACAGCTGCAATGCTCTCTTCAATGTTCTGCAATACAATGCATTCCCTGGTCACAGCTGCAATGCTCTCCTCAATGTTCTGCAATACAATGCATTCCCTTGTCACAGCTGCAATGCTCTCCTCAATGCTCTGCAATGCAATGCATTCCCTGGTCACAGCTGCAATGCTCTCCTCAATGTTCTGCAATACAATGCATTCCCTTGTCACAGCTGCAATGCTCTGCATTCCCTTGTCACAGCTCAAATGCTCTCCTCAATGCTCTGCAATGCAATGCATTCCCTTGTCACAGCTGCTCTACTACCATGCTTGAAAGCTTAAGATCATAGTAAGATAGCAGGTGTGCACGGCAGAAAGAATGAACTGCAAAGGTTTGAGAGTGTCAGATGGAAGGAAACCCTGAACTACCAAACAGTAATTTGCAGCAGGAAGATGGACTATTCTTAATTTACAGAGAATGTTAAATATGAGTTCAGCACTGCAGGAATACAACACATGTGAGTTCAGCACTGCAAGAATACAACACATGCGAGTTCAGCACAGCAGGAATACAACACATGTGAGTTCAGCACTGCAGGAATACAACACATGAGTTCAGCACTGCAGAAATACAACACATGCGAGTTCAGCACTGCAGGAATACAACACATGCAAGCCACTTGAGGTCCAACCCCAGAAAAGTCACACAGCATTGGATTTTCTTTCATAGTTGCAGATTTAGATAAAATCTTTTCAGTAGTATATTTTTTTAGCTATGTGAACAAAGAAATAAGTGACAAAGTGTTGAAAGACATGTTTCTTTAGCACTAGCACTCCACACACTAACAAATGTCAAGGAAGGATTATTACCACAGACACTGCAAAACATGTTAGGTTTAACCTTCTGCCTTCTTTCCTACAAAAGCTTTCTGATAACCATTTCTAGCTTTCATGTGTATCTTGGATCTAACTCTAAGACCAACATCAATAAACAGTTACAAGGGTTCATCTATTTGTCCATCAAAACAATGAAATATTGTTACACCATAGTAGCCTGAATGCTAAATCATTATGATTTCTCTTTCTCATCAGCTTCACCTACTGCTACTTTGAACCATCAACTCTTTCCATTCTTATCTTTTTGTTGGCATAATTTAGTTAAGTTTTTGCTTTTGCAAAATTTGAATTAAGATTTTCAACATTGGCATATATAGCCAGTGCTCAATGTGAAACCTGCAAAATGAGGAACAATTCAAGAAATAACAAGGGTTGATTGATTTTAAAGGTTTTATTGACTAGTTGCCACATCAACAGAAGGTTTAATAGTATATGAATGATAAGATCTCTTTTTTTGTTAAATGCAGTCAGATCTGATGACATGAAGCAAAGATTAACTGCTTCAACTAACCTTTGTACACTGTCCAATGGAAAATTAAACAAAACAAAACAATTACTTTAGAACAAAGAATTCATTCAAAATAGAAAAAAATCAAGTGAAATATTCAAAAGTAGTTACTTTTCTCAAAGAATTACTACAGGGAAAAGGAAATAAAAATAATGTATCAAATTTCACAGCCTTTAACATAAAATTCTAACACAGTCTTAGAACACAAAAACCCTTTAATCCCACTAACATGTGGCGGGTAGACAAATAGCATGTCCTGATATGCCTAGGCAGGTTAATAGTTCAATGAACCAGTAGCTACATCTAGGGCCAAAAAAAAAAAGGGCCAGATTTAGAAAGTGCACAAACTGTGGATAAATGTGGGGCCCCCTGATCTAAGAAAGGATTGTAGTTTTAATAGGTATAGGAAAGTACCGTTCGAAGCAAGCTGCCCCTGATAGGATTTCACCTTCCTGGGTGCATGCTTTATTACCAGTTGGGAGGCAAAATTGGAAATTTATCAACAAAACATTGAAGGAAATTTTGTAAATTATTTGAAAATTTGGTAAAATTTGGCAACATATGGAAGAAATTTCCCCAAAATTGGTAAAATACTCCCCAAAAATCATAAAATTGTCTGATAAAAAGGAATTTTTCAATAAGCACCAACATTTGATGAAAACCAGTGCTCTTTTTCTGCACCAAGAAATTCTGGGAGATTTTTAAACCCCCTTCCCTCTAAGCCCCTGTATAGTACTTAAGCAATTCTACCTAGGATCACGGGGCCTCATATGTGCTGCCCGGCCTAAGAAAAGATTGTAGTTACACAGTTTTACCTACGACCGCGGGGCCCCAAAAAGCGTGGGACATTTGCTACTCTGTTAATCCAGCACTGACTACACCATGATGAACTGACAGGGCTATGCACTGACAGGGCTATGCACTGACAAGGCTATGCATCGTATATGTGGTTTTGCAGAGGTGTTATGGCTGCATTAGTGTAAACTGAAAGGCAGAAAACCATTTTCACAATTGGTTTTGTAAAATAGCGGCAGGGTCAAGGTAAGTAAGGGGATAAAGAATGGTGGCAGGACAGGGGTAAAAAGGGGCAAGATGGACCTCCCCTTCTATGCAGAATGGTGGCAGGACAGGGGTGAAGAGAAGCAGGGTGAGCCTTCCCTTCTATGAATCCAAACTTTGGGTCTGAGAAAACACAATTTTGCTACAAAACAAATTGTAAAACAATCAATTCTTCTAAAAGAGATCAGTTGATACAAAACAACCAACAATTTCTCCAAGTATTTATACCAACATGTCAGTATAACTATAAATAACCTTGTCCCTTTTCATGACCTTAAACTGACCTGTGTATTCAGGTTTGCTCACAATCTCCCGAATCTGGAATCCATACAGACTGACTAAATCTGTGGGCTCGGAGAAGTGTCCCTCCAAGACGACAAATACTTGCTCCTTCTGCAGGCCTGGAATCGCCAACAAGGAATGCATGCAACGCTGTAAGGCTGTTAGGTCAGAGCCTGGGATAAGAGATATCAACAATGAATGAGAGCAGTAAAGTAAATGGTGCAGCACCTTTCTCAACCATTTAACCACACACCCCATACTATTGTGGCAACAAATATGAGTAAGCTGTGCAATAGAAGTGAAATATACACATTAACAACTACAAAAACAATTTGCTATATGGAAATACCCAACCTTGTTTGAGACAGAATATAGTCTTCCTGATTTATAGAAATAATACTCAATCAGGGGGAAATAAGCATACTTCAGTTCCTGATTTATAGAAATAATACTCAATCAGGGGGAAAATAAGCATACTTCAGTTCCTAATTTATAGAAATAATACTCAATCAGGGAGAAATAAGCATACTTCAGTTCCTGATTTATAGAAATAATACTCAATCAGGGGGGAAATAAGCATACTTCAGTTTCTAAATTTAAAAAAAATACTTAATCAGGGGGAAATAAGCATACTTCAGTTCCTGATTTATAAAAATAATACTCAATCAGGGGGAAATAAGCATACTTCAGTTCCTGATTTATAGAAATAATACTTAATCAGGGGGGAAATAAGCATACTTCAGTTCCTAAATTAAAAAATAATACTCAATCAGGGGAAAATAAGCATACTTCAGTATGCTTATTTTTAGGCATACTTAGAAATAAGCATACTTCAGGATAGGGTGGGGACTTACCTAGAATGATAACAAGGATGGGGTTGTGACCTACCCGGAATGATAACAAGGATAGGGTGGAGACTTACCCAGAATGATAACAAGGATGGGGTTGAGACTTACCCGGAATGATAACAATTGGCATATTGTAAGCTGGATTCCTGTACAAAGACATATCATCCAAGGGAATGGTCTCAAAATTCATTGGTTTATTTACTGAGCACAGTTCCTCGTACCCGTCATATTTCTCACAAAATCGTAGTCGTCTTCTGTCTTTTAGATTTCTAATAGTTTTGGCACCTTTAACTGTGGGAGAGAGAAACTGTATCATGAAAGAAAGGGTAACAAGGTTAGTGAGCATTTAATGTGTTCATATCATGTGTAAAGGTAACATGATTAGTGAGTATTTGATGTGTTCATATCATGTGTAAAGGTAACATGGTTAGTGAGCATTTGATGTGTTCATATCATGTGTAAAGGTAACATGGTTAGTGAGCATTTGATGTGTTCATATCATGTGTAAAGGTAACATGGTTAGTGAGCATTTGATGTGTTCATATCATGTGTAAAGGTAACATGGTTAGTGAGCATTTAATGTGTTCATATCATGTGTAAAGGTAACATGGTTAGTGAGTATTTGATGTGTTCATATCATGTGTAAAGGTAACATGGTTAGTGAGCATTTGATGTGTTCATATCATGTGTAAAGGTAACATGGTTAGTGAGCATTTGATGTGTTCATATCATGTGTAAAGGTAACATGGTTAGTGAGCATTTAATGTGTTCATATGATGTGTCAAGGTAACATGGTTAGTGAGTTTTTGATGTGTTCATATCATGTGTAAAGGTAACATGGTTAGTGAGTATTTGATGTGTTCATATCATGTGTAAAGGTAACATGGTTAGTGAGCATTTGATGTGTTCATATCATGTGTAAAGGTAACATGGTTAGTGAGCATTTGATGTGTTCATATCATGTGTAAAGGTAACATGGTTAGTGAGCATTTGATGTGTTCATATCATGTGTAAAGGTAACATGGTTAGTGAGTATTTGATGTGTTCATATCATGTGTAAAGGTAACATGGTTAGTGAGCATTTGATGTGTTCATATCATGTGTAAAGGTAACATGGTTAGTGAGCATTTGATGTGTTAATATCATGTGTAAAGGTAACATGGTTAGTGAGCATTTGATGTGTTCATATCATGTGTAAAGGTAACATGGTTAGTGAGCATTTGATGTGTTCATATCATGTGTAAAGGTAACATGGTTAGTGAGCATTTGATGTGTTCATATCATGTGTAAAGGTAACATGGTTAGTGAGCATTTGATGTGTTCATATCATGTGTAAAGGTAACATGGTTAGTGAGCATTTGATGTGTTCATATCATGTGTAAAGGTAACATGGTTAGTGAGCATTTGATGTGTTCATATCATGTGTAAAGGTAACATGGTTAGTGAGCATTTGATGTGTTCATATCATGTGTAAAGGTAACATGGTTAGTGAGCATTTGATGTGTTCATATCATGTGTAAAGGTAACATGGTTAGTGAGCATTTGATGTGTTCATATCATGTGTAAAGGTAACATGGTTAGTGAGCATTTGATGTGTTAATATCATGTGTAAAGGTAACATGGTTAGTGAGCATTTGATGTGTTCATATCATGTGTAAAGGTAACATGGTTAGTGAGCATTTGATGTGTTCATATCATGTGTAAAGGTAACATGGTTAGTGAGCATTTGATGTGTTCATATCATGTGTAAAGGTAACATGGTTAGTGAGCATTTGATGTGTTCATATCATGTGTAAAGGTAACATGGTTAAGTGAGTATTTGATGTGTTAATATCATGTGTAAAGGTAACATGGTTAGTGAGTATTTGATGTGTTCATATCATGTGTAAAGGTAACATGGTTAGTGAGCATTTGATGTGTTCATATCATGTGTAAAGGTAACATGGTTAGTGAGCATTTGATGTGTTCATATCATGTGTAAAGGTAACATGGTTAGTGAGCATTTGATATGTTCATATCATGTGTAAAGGTAACATGGTTAGTGAGCATTTGATGTGTTCATATCATGTGTAAAGGTAACATGGTTAGTGAGTATTTGATGTGTTCATATCATGTGTAAAGGTAACATGGTTAGTGAGCATTTGATGTGTTCATATCATGTGTAAAGGTAACATGGTTAGTGAGCATTTGATGTGTTCATATCATGTGTAAAGGTAACATGGTTAGTGAGCATTTGATGTGTTCATATCATGTGTAAAGGTAACATGGTTAGTGAGCATTTGATGTGTTCATATCATGTGTAAAGGTAACATGGTTAGTGAGCATTTGATGTGTTCATATCATGTGTAAAGGTAACATGGTTAGTGAGCATTTGATGTGTTCATATCATGTGTAAAGGAAGGCAACCATCACAGCAGCATCATGTTTATGACATCACAGCAGCATCATGTTTATGACATCACTTCACTTGCTCATACAAGATCCACTATTTGCATTTACAATAGTTGACTGTGTGGTCTATGAAATAAAGCTTTACAATCAAAGCATGAATTCTGGGGATATTTGAATAATTATCACTTAGGCTAACTCCTGTATTAGGTTTTTTATAATAAGACCAACTTCCTTGAATGGAGAAATGCCTCACTTTGAACTTTTGCCTTAATAGGAACTTTTGTGGACGTAGATCTCATTGTAATTATCATTCTGTAACGTGTGAGCCGAATGGGTTCGTTTCAGAATTTAACTTTGTAAATGAAATGCTGAACAAGTCAACTTCAGGAATTTCTTTCTCTCTATTTCTACTCTATACGCAACTATGTACAGGCATGATATATAAGTGTACTGCTAGACAGCTACAGATTACATGAAGTGACTAACAACTGATGAGAACTGACCAGTACTGAGCTGAGAACTGACAATCTTGAACTGACCCAGTGCATAAAATACCTTCTCTTTATATAGGGTAAAACTTAACTTATTATATTCTCAGGTATTGTTTAACTATTTCTTACTGTTACCCATTTTAATTATATTCCTTGTCTCTCATTTCTTATCTACCCTCTTGTCAGTCATTTCTAATGTTTTTTCCTTGTCCATCACATATTTGTTGCTCATTTCTCTTGTACCTTCTTCTCCCTCATAGCCTTGCTTATGATGTACAACATCCCCCTGCCAGCCATCTCAAAGGTCATAAGCAAGAGAGAATACATTAATTTCACTTGTAACAAGATACACAACATACATAAAACAGATGACCATCGACTGCTAAGTCTAGACTGAAGAAAAATGGTTCAAACTTGGAAAAATACGTTTGTATGAGTCGATATCAGTTTTATGCATGAATTTGGGTATTAAATTAATTAAAGTACACATTTTATTCAATATTCTCACATAGAAAAATAACAACTTTCCTACAATTCACTGTCAAACTTGATGAGTTATTAGTCACTTACCAATATATTTTATATTTGTGAATTAATATTGATAACTAAATTTTCAGGAATAACAAGCTAGAAATGGAACTTTAAATTAAGAAGAAATTTTCTTATAATAGTAGAACTCACATTTGGCAGGTATGCATTGCTTTATTTCAGCTCTGTCGCCCCACATCCCATCTTTGGCACGATTGAATACTTCTAGTGCTGTGGATCCATTGATGCCCATTTGTCCAACAAAAGACCACACGTCTCGATAGGCCAAATCCTTAAACTTAACTCCACCAAAGTACCCTAAGATCTCCTTAGCATCTGTGGATAACCTGCAGGTTACGATCACCATTATTACTTACACACACTACATGAAAACGTCCCTACAGCAACATAGTTTGACCAATATGACAAGAATCCTTTCTTTTTTTTCTATATGAAAATCCAAAAACAGAGTTCAAGTATCATTTGCAAAACAATAACAGTTTTTTGTGCCAGATTTACATTGATCATTAAAATTGTTTGAAATTATTATAGCAACACAAAGATTAATTTCAGTTAACAGCTCCATGATTCAACCCACAGCAACCCATTCAAGGATTTCAAACTATCTCCAATGGTAATAATAACACATATTTCGATGTGATGCAAGTGTTTAGGCATTTTATCACTCTCAAACCAGCAGAATTTTGAAACCTAAAAAAATTGAACCAAAATGTGTTTAAAGATTAATGACCATTAAGCAGTATAGCACCATAAATATCTCTGGGTGTTAATAATAGGTAACTTTGCATTTACGTTGAACTATTTGGTATTAAGATAAATAGTTTTTACAAATTTGAGATGTTTGAGAAGGCAAATTTCTCCACCTCCTTGTGTAAATCTGTTGTACTTAATTGTTTTGTCATAAAGCTTTAAAATCAGCTCACTCTGACAGACTTTTCATGTTTGATTGATGAAGGCTTAACGGCACCGCAACAACAAGGGTCAAATTGTACCCAAGAGGTTAGATCATTCCAGAGGAAGGAAAAAGATAATAGGAGAAGTCTGATAGAAGGAGGAGGCTAATAGCCAGGAAGCTGGGACCGAAAGAGGAAGTGCAGGGGTGTAAAAAAAAAGAGGAAAAGGTGAAAGCAGGTAGGGGGATGGGGGGAGGGAGGACTAAATATGGAAGGAGACAATATTATTTAGAGAGTTATTCCGGAAGAGCTTGTCTATGGAGTTGTGAAGGGTGAAAGAAGCTCTGGGAAAGTTGTACATAGGGCAGGCAAGGAGGACAAGGTGGATGGTGAGGGGGCAATGGCAATTATTGCAGAGGGGTGGGGTAGCTAGTAAGGAGATGGAAGTGGGTGAGATGGGTGTGGCCTGGGTTGGAATGGTGGGCTGGATGATGTGTGGTTTGTTTTCAATTTGGGAGTCCAATGACAATTGCCAGCAGTCACGAACAAAGAAAGCGATAAGCGATTTGATGTCAGATTGGGTTTTGGGGAACGGGGTAAGAGTAGGTTAAGAGCAAGCTTAGCAGCTGAATCAGCTCTGTTATTGTCAGGGATGCCAACATGGTTGGGTATCCATAAAAAGGAATACTTTTCCTGCAGAGGGGGGGCGAAAAGAGTTTGCGAAGGATGAGGCGGGATGTGGGGTTATCCCACTTGAGGTTGAGTAAAGAAGGACAGTCTTGTGAGTCTTGAGGAGATGGCGAGGTGTCTGAGCGGGGAGTACTCAATATAGTTGAGGGCGAGCAGAATGGCTTTGGCCTCAGACGAGAACATGGACGAGTAGTTGGGAAGCCTGCTAGTGAGGGTGATGTCTTGGATGATGGCAGCAGCAGCTGTCTTATCACCTTCCTTAGAGCCATCGGTATAGATGGAAGTGTAGTTGGAGAGAGAGTCTTTACTTTGGTGGTGGAGGTTGATGAAGAGGTTGGGGTGGGTTTGGGCTTTGTGATGAGTGAAGAGGTCCAAGTGGATGGAAGGGGGCGGGGTGGCCCAGGGAGGAAAAGTGGGCCAGGAGAAGGTGCCAAGAGTGGCAGGGTTGATGTCCAGATGATGGAGGTCGAGTTTGATGGGTGAGGTGAAGGGAGGGGATATGATTTTAGTCCTATTAAAGAGGGTGGATAAATTGGGATACCTAATGAGGTTGTAGACAGGGTTTTGGATCTTGGTGAGGGTTCTAAAAGAGCAGGAAAGGCTAAGCTTTCTACCCCTTAGCAGAGGTTCGTTGGCTTTCACATGAAGGCTGGTGAAGGGGGAGGTCTTGTAGGCACCCAGGCAAGGCCTGAGGGCTTCATTTTAGATGGTGTTGATGTATTTGTAAGAGTTGTGAGTGGCACAGTAGACAACATTGCGGTAGTCGAGCTTTGCATGAATGGTGAGCCTAAATAAATTGCAGAGAGTGTGCGGGTCAGCACCCCAATTAGTGTCGGAGAGGAGGCGGAGAATGTTGAGGGAGTTGTTGCATTTTTGATTCAGATTGGTGATATATTGCTTGTAGGAGAGCTTGGAGTCTAGGGTTAGACCCAGAAACTGGAAGTGTGGTCAATTTTTGGGATGCGATTGCCGTTGAGCACAAAGTTCGGGTTGGGATGGAGGTTGTTGAAATGACAGAAGTGCATGCAGACTGTCTTATCTTTATAAAATCTAAAACCTTTATTGGTGCACCAGTCTTGTTTGTTTGTTTGATGAGGTCTTAACGGCACCACGACAACGAAGGTCAAATTGTGCCTGAGAGGTCAGATCATTTTAGAGGTAGTAAGGAAAGAGACCAGGGGAAGAATGAGAGAAATTCAAGAACAAAAGCCAGAAAGCTGTGATCGAGAGAGGAGGTGCATGGGTAAAACTAATAACAAAGTAGAGAGGGGGTGGAAGAGGAGAATTAAATATGGTTGTAGAGGGATGCATGCTGAAGGAAGGAGACTATTTTATCTGGAGGATTTTTTTGGAAGAACTCAGCAATTGAGTTGTGGGGAGCGAGAGAAGCTCTGGGAAGGTTGTAGAGGGGGCAAGCAAGGAGAACGTGTTGGATTGTGAGGATGCAGTGGCAATTGTTACAGAGGGGTTGGGGAACCAATAAGGAGGTGGGAGTGAGTGAGGTGGGTGTGACCAATTCTAAGGCGGGTAATATGAACGTTGTCGATACGAGAAAGGTTGTTGATGGTGGATTTGATCGGGATTGTGGGCTGGATAACATGGAGTTTGTTATCAATTTGGAAGTTCCATAAGGTTTGCCAGCGGTCACGAACAAGAGAAGCGATAAGCGGTTTGATGTCAGAGAGGGTTTTGGGAAAAGGGGAAGGGAGGAGGTTAAGGGCAAGCTTAGCGGCTGTATCAGCCCTGTCATTGCCAGGGATGCCAACATGGCTGGGTATCCAGAAGAAAAGAACACTTTTCCTGCAGAGGGTGGGAGAAAAGAGTTTCCGGAGGAGGAGGTGGCAGGTGAGGTTATCCCATTTAAGATTGAGTAATGAAGTAAGAACAGCCTTTGAGTCAGAGAAAATGGCAAAGTGACTAAGAGGAGATTACTCAATAAAGTTGAGGGCGAGGAGAATGGCCTTAGCCTCGGCTAAAAAGATGGATGAGTGGTCAGGAAGTCTGCTACTGAGGGTGATGTCTTGGATGATGGCAGCAGCAGCTGTCTTGTTGCCTTCCTTGGAGCCATCAGTATAGATGGAGGTGTAATTTGAGAGTTGGTCTTTGATTTGGTTGTGGAGATTGATGAAGAGATTAGGGTGAGTTTGAGTTTTGTTATAAGTGGAGAGGTCTAGGTGGACAGAAGGAAGGGGGGTGGCCCAAGGCGGAAAAGTGTGCCAGGAATAGGTGCCGAGAGTGGCGGGGTTGATGCCAAGTTGAAAGAGGTCTGATTTAATGCGTAAGCTGAAGGGAGGCAGTCTTGCAGCCGGTTGAAGCTGAGTTGGAGCCTATTTTCAACGAGAGAAAAGCTGGGGAAGGAGTAGAAGATGGTGAGGTCATCCAAGTAGAGGGATGACCTCACATTTGTCTGCGATGTTGTTAATGCTAAGGTTGAAGAGAGTGGGGGAGAGGATGCTACCTTGGGGACACCCTCTTCTTGGAGGTAGAGGTTGGAGAGGGTGTGGCCAATATGAACTTGGAACTGTCTGAATGAGAGAAAGTTTTGAATAAAGATAAGGAGGTGGCCTCTGAGGCCGATGGTGTGAAGCTTGCGGGTAATGCTGTATTTCCAAGTGGTGTTAAAAGCTTTCTCAAGGTAAAAAAAAGATGGCAATGAGGTGTTTCCATTTAGCAAAGGATTTCCGGATTAACTGGTCCAAAGTATTGGGACGTTTCCAGAAGCTGCTTTAGTGAGGGGAGAAGATTCTCTTGGTCTCGAGGAACTAGTGAAGTTTTTTTGTTGATGATCCTTTCCATAATTTTACAGAGACAGCAGGTGAGGGCAATGGGGCGGTAACTGTAGGGGTCGGTGCTGTCCTTTCCCGGTTTGGAAACGGGGGTGATGACAGCTGTCCTCCAGATAGGGGGAAAGTAGTATGAGGACCAAATGTGGTTGAAGATGGTGAGTAGGGTAGCAGTGGCCTTGTTGACGATGTGTTTCAGGAACTGGTAGGGGGATGTTATCTGGGCCCTTGGAGGGGCAGCCAGCATCGTTGATGGCTGCTGTAATTCAGATAAGGTGAGAGGGGTGTTGTAGCTCTTGGTGTTGTTGCAGTAAAGAGTAATTCTCCAGGTTTTGTTGTAAGATATTTTGGCTTTGAAAGAATTGGGAGTAGTTGGCCGAGGACGAGATGTTGCTAAAAGGGGGCAGTGAAGTGGTTAGCGATATCCTTTTTCTCGTTGAGTAGATTGCCATTCCAAGAGAGATGGAAAATGGGAGACTTGCCCATCCTGCTGTGGAAGCTGTTTACCATACTCCAAGTTTTCTTGGTGGCGTGTTGGTGGGTGAGAGAAGAGATGAAGTATTTTCAAGTGTTGGTTTTACTGTCCTTGATAGTGTGTCTGGCCTTGGCACGGCTGATGCGAAAGAGGTAGAGGTTGTGAGTGGTCGGGTTAGTTTTAAAGTTCCTGAGGGTTTTTTTTCCTCTTCTTGATGGCAGTTTTGCAGTAAACGTTTAACCAGGGGCTGGGAGATGGTTTGGGGGCTTGGAGGTTTGGGAAATGGAGCAGGTGGGGATGTTGATAAGGATGTTACTGTTAGAGGTGAGAGTTACAGAGGGTTTCAACAAGAAGCCAGTTGGCTTTCTTAAGGTTCCAGTTGGGGGTGTGGTCAGTGGGGGTTTGAAGGTTGGAGTGAATCAGGAGAGGGTAATGGTCACTGCCACAGAAGTCAACAGCAACCTTCCAGCTAAAACCAAGGAGGAGGTTGGGGGAACAGATAGACAGGTCCATACAGGTGACGAAGCCTGTGGCAGGGTGAAGGTAGGTCGGGGAATGAGTGTTGAGCAAGAAGAGGCTGTGCTGTCGAACAGTGTTTTCAACAAGCTTGCCTCTGGGGGTGGTGGTATTGGAGCTCCACAGGGGTTGTGGGCATGAAGTCATCAAGAAGGATGAAAGGGAATGGGAGCTGAGAGATAAGGTTGTTAGGGTTGGATGGCTGAACGTTGGCGTGGAGGGTGAGATGGATATTGCAAAAAATGAAGATTTTGTGGAGGGAAATAGAGATACAGATGGCCTGAGGGTTGGTGTTCACATGAATAGGGCTGTGTGGCATATCGTGTCTAACGAGAATGGAGACGCCCCCACAGGTCCAATGGCATCCTCTTGATGTCCTCCACTCTCACAGGAAGGTTTGAAATCTTAGTCATACAATCACTCACTTAAACAACATCCACATAGAAAAATAATTATTTGCAAAGACTAAAAATATTAGAAAGAAATATCAAACAATTATTTCACACAGTTTTCACTTTCAATCATCAAAAACTCTGATTATGTCAAAATCTTTATCTGCAATAACTCAAAATAAAAACTAAACAAAGAACTGTCCATGAACCTTTAAAAAATGCAGCCCTTCTATTACTGTTACCATACCTATATAAGTTACCATACCTATATAAGTTACCATACCTATATAAGTTACCATACCTACATAAGTTACCATACCTACATAAGTTACCATACCTATATAAGTTACCATACCTATATAAGTTACCATACCTATATAAGTTACCACACCTATATAAGTTACCATAACTATATAAGTTACCATACCTATATAAGTTACCATACCTGTATAAGTTTTCATACCTATATAAGTTACCAAACCTATATAAGTTACCATACCTATATAAATTACCATACCTATATAAGCTACCACACCTATATAAGGTACACCTATAAAAGGTACCACACCTATATAAGTTACCAAACCTATATAAGTTACCATACCTATATAAGTTACCATACCTATATAAATTACCATACCTATATAAGTTACCACACCTATATAAGGCACACTTATCAAAGGTACCACACCTATATAACTTACCACACCTATATAAGTTGCCACACACACCTATATAAGTTACCACACACACACTGATAAGTTACCATACCTATATAAGTTACCAAACCTATATAAGAGACCACACCTATATAGGTTACCACACCTATATAAGTTGCCACACACACCTATATAATTTACCACACACACCTACATAAGTTACCAAACCTATATAAGTTACCAAACCTATATAAGTTAGCATACCTATATAAGTTAGCATACCTATATAAGATACCAAACCTACATAAGTTACCATACCTATATAAGTTACCATACCTACATAAGTTACCATACCTACATAAGTTACCATACCTACATAAGTTACCATACCTACCTAAGTTACCATCCATACCTACCTAAGTTACCATACCTATATAAGTTACCATACCTATATAAGTTACCATACCTATATAAGTTACCATACCTACATAACAATGATCTCAGTACAAAAATAAACTTGCTGATCACCTTTAACTCTTTTATGTTGCTACATATTTTGAGATTCACAAACTTTATTTCAGCGATGACTTTTTAAGAAATTAAAAAAAAATAGAAACTCAATCATTCAAAACACAAATTTTATAATTCACTGATCCTGATCCACACAAAGTAATTTTATAAACTAAATGTTCACCTGATAGGCTAAAAATAAGATAATCTCAATTGAAACAGAAACCACTAATTATAACTTCTATTTTGTAGTCACCATGCACTAACTCTTGAGGTGTAATTTCAATGAAAAGAACAAAAATAAGTGGAGAGTTGTGATTAAAAATGCAGAATGGTGACAACTTACGAGTTACTTGCTTCGTCAGATACAGTCCCGAACACAAGGAAGGTGGCATTGACATCATCCAAGAATTCCACAAGTTTATTACTTTCTTCACCTGCAAACAAGAATATATACAAAATATATCTAGTTATCAATACACAAATTTTGATTTGCACCAAACCTATTTTGTTCTCTTCTTACATGAAATAATGAATGTTTGATCAAATACATCATGGAAATCTGCTAAATATAGTGGACACAATACTATGGGTGTAAGTAAATTTTAGATTCAACTAAAAGGCAGTTTCCTACAAACTAATGATAAGCTGTGGAGGTCAAACATGGTCAATGATAAAGACGTAGATGGCACATGAACTAGCATGAGCATAAATCAAACACACACAATAAAAGGTCACAATGAAGCTTACCTGAATGATAGGTGTCAAAGCTACCTGTCTTCACAACCCTCTTCTTGAATGGATTAAATACGACCAGATTGACCCCTCTTCCTGTCAGCACCTGGATCTGACCTTTGACATTTATTTCACTAAAAGAACAAAAATCAATAACATGAATTGAATGAATTTCTTCTACAGTGTACTTCAAATGCACTAAATCATTTCCTAGGGAAAAGTTTGAATATCAAATAATCATGTAAATGCATCCTGTAATTATCACGTGTACTTCCCAATATTTAGTAGAATTTTCCCTGAATTTGTGACAGAATATTTGTTGCTTTGATAGAATTCATTCAATCAAAAATCATCTGTATGAAATGCTTTTTGGACTTAAAACTTACATTTTTTCAAGTCTATGACTAAGCTGTGTGACATTTTGATGAATAAGAACATTGTAAAGGACCACATAGCCAAAATTACACAAAGTGCTACTAGCAGGTGTTCATATAGTCTGTATACAGCGTGTATTGCACACGTCCATGTGTTATCCTGTACTGAATGCATGGCTTCAATGAACTTTATTAATATTTGATCATCAGCAGCACAAATGCAATACATATGAACTATTTTTTTGCAGAAATGAAGCATGAGATATTAGCAATGACTAAATTATTTGTAATAGTTTTTGTCCAAGTGGATTAGAGCCGCTATGCAAAAGCTGCAAGAAGTGGATTAGAGCCGCTATCTATTTACGTCTCTCCATTAATGCAGAAGCTGCAAGGAGTGGATTAGAGCCGCTGTCTACTTACATCTCTCCATTAATGCAGAAGCTGCAAGGAGTGGATTAGAGCCGCTATCTACTTACATCTTTCCATTAATGCAGAAGCTGCAAGGAGTGGATTAGAGCCGCTATCTACTTACATCTCTCCATTAATGCAGAAGCTGCAAGGAGTGAATTAGAGCCGCTGTCTACTTACATCTCTCCATTAATGCAGAAGCTGCAAGGAGTGGATTAGAGCCGCTATCTACTTACATCTTTCCATTAATGCAGAAGCTGCAAGGAGTGGATTAGAGCCGCTATCTACTTACATCTCTCCATTAATGCAGAAGCTGCAAGGAGTGAATTAGAGCCGCTATCTACCTATATCTCTCCATTAATGCAGAGGCTGCAAGGAGTGGATTAGAGCCGCTATCTACTTACATCTCTCCATTAATGCAGAAGCTGCAAGGAGTGGATTAGAGCCGCTATCTACTTACATCTCTCCATTAATGCAGAAGCTGCAAGGAGTGGATTAGAGTCGCTATCCACTTACATCTCTTCATGAATGCAGAAGCTGCAAGGAGTGGATTAGAGCCGCTATCTACTTACATCTCTCCATTAATGCAGAAGCTGCAAGGAGTGGATTAGAGCCGCTATCTACTTACATCTCTCCATTAATGCAGAAGCTGCAAGGAGTGGATTAGAGCCGCTGTCTACTTACATCTCTCCATTAATGCAGAAGCTGCAAGGAGTGGACTAGAGCCGCTACCTACTTACATCTCTCCATTAATGCAGAAGCTGCAAGGAGTGGATTAGAGCCGCTGTCTACTTACATCTCTCCATTAATGCAGAAGCTGCAAGGAGTGGATTAGAGCCGCTATCTACTTACATCTCTCCATAAATGCAGAAGCTGCAAGGAGTGGATTAGAGCCGCTATCTACTTACATCTCTTCATTAATGCAGAAGCTGCAAGGAGTGGATTAGAGCCGCTGTCTACTTACATCTCTCCATTAATGCAGAAACTGCAAGGAGTGGATTAGAGCCGCCATCTACTTACGTCTTTCTATTAATGCAGAAGCTGCAAGGAGTTAATTAGAGCCGCTATCTACTTACATCTCTCCATTAATGCAGAAGCTGCTGGGGTATTTTTGGCGATTAATGAATGCGCTGGATGAAACTCTAACAGCACTTTGACTCGGCTGGCAGACATGATCCAGTCCACACAGTGGCTCTTCAGATGACTTCATCACTGCAGTATCAGCCTGAATGGGCACAGCCTTGGTGGGTGCACTTTCATTCACTACAAAAGCAACATCAACACTTTCAGGTAGATAAATGCAATCTTAGAGATATTACTCTTTTGTGTAATTGAATCATCATATTCTAAGACTATGAGGCTTAAACTTTAGGGTAACATTTTGACCTCATATGTCATCTTAATATGAAAATAGACCTCCCCCCACTTCATCAAGCCAATTCACCTACACTGTAATCCTGAAAGGTTCCTACATCAAACAGCAGTGAAGTATGTGATGTAATCAGCCTCTCAAGATCTCCTCAGCACCAAGGAGCAAAAGAACAGAATACTATGGAAATAGTTTGACTTAATCACCAGATACAATATATCCATGAAACAAAAATTGACAGGAATTTTTGAAGTGCACCTTGATTGCATGTCAGATAATGAACCTTGCAGCAATGGTAAATACAAGTTTATGGATGAAGATATAAGGTCCATAAATAGCACAAACAGCTCCTTGGAAACATGTCTGAGATCAAATAAATGGTAGATACTACACTTTTTTCTTTCAAAAATATTCTCTTGCAAAACTATATTAGACATATATGGACAAACTAAAGGAAATGCAGATTCTCAGAAAAGAAGGAGAGGCTCATTGACTGTATTCGAGTGTGAGATAAAAGTGTAACAAAGTTTGAAAAATTATAAGGAAATAAAAAGAAGAAATTACTTGATCTGTGGAATGTAATATTTTCTGCTGTCTTAAAGGTTTCACATATACTTTCTACACTGTAGTTATCGGTCCATCAATAAATAAGACTATCTTGAACCTCATCCACTTCTAATCATGATAATTTATGTAGTGGTGATCAGAATAGAAGTAGCTCTGCATACTCACATGGAATGCTCAAGCATCCTTTTATCTCAGCTGTCTCTGCCCAGTCTCCGTTGATTGGAGGATTCAGCTTCCATGAGAAATATAAAAGTACACCAAGTTAAGATTCAGCTCACTTAATGATAAATGATCTACATTCTTAAACGATGAGTGAGAGAGAGATTGTAATGACGTTTGTCAAACTTGTGAACTCTTTTGATAAACTAAAACGTATCACTTTCATCTACAATAACGTAACAAGATGGAGTGGGTTAACTCTGTTAGATCTGGATGATGCAGCATGGGGACATCACTCCACAACCCAACACAACTCGCCATCATCTAATATGGAGTGGGTTAACTGTGTTAGATCTGGCAGATGCAGCATGTTGACGTCAATCCACAACTCACCATCATCTAATGACCTTAAAGGAGTCTGACATACTCCTTATTTTATGTGATAGAATTAGAAATAACCAGACATTACAAATGATACAAGTCCCCTCAATGCTAATAACATGCTTTTCAGCCTTGTGTCATACCTGCATCCCACCATTTGTTCCACATGCCATACCCAGCTACTTCCCTCCCTATATGAAATCATGCACAAAAATCCAGATGTCATTAAACCACATGACCCATATGTCATTTCACCTGCAATCAAGATGACATCCAACCATATGACTTGCCACCCTGTCCAACATGCCATTTATCCATGTACCACGCGCCATACCACATGCCATCCCATCCTGTCCCACATGCCATCCCTCCTTGTACCAAGTGCCATCCCACCGTCCCACATGTCATCCCACCTGAAATCCAGATGCATTCCATTACATGTCATCCTGTCCCAGTTGCCATGCCACCCTGTCCCATATGTCATCCCACCCTGTCTCCATACCATCCCACCTCATCCCACATAACATCTCAGCCTGTCCTAAATGCCATGACACTACCTTGTTTCGCATGCCATGCCACCGTGTCCCACATACCCCCCTTCCCCGTCCTTGATGTCATGACATCATATCCCACATTCCTTGGCACCCTCTTCCACATGTCAACCTGTCCCACAAGTCACCTTGTCCCACATGCCATCTCACCCTTTCATATTTCATTCCATCCTGTCCCCCATGCCATCCAACTTTCATCGAAATTCCTACATCTACAGTACCAATCATTGTGTCATCTTCCACCCAACATTCCTTCCCCCATCCCTCACTTATAACTATCAACCCAACATGCCCCCTTCACCTGCCATCCCCCTTCACCTGCCATTATTTATTCATCTACCATCCTCCATTCACCTACCATCCTCCTTTTCCCAACATCCCCCAACCCACCTTTTGCCATACCCTCATCTACCAAATATGCTCTTAACCAAGTAATCATTCCAAACTTCACATAACCTTCACTATAACCTTAGCTTACTCCAATGCAAAACAGTCCCCCTTACTCTATAACTTAAATCTGACACTCCCAATAAAAGCATGTTTAACTTTTTTCCCCTTATAAAATAGATACAGCTGATCTATCTACCAAATCAGAATGAAAAATGTATTGTCGATTACTTTGGAGTTTATCAGAAGTTTATTATGTTTCCAATCTATTCGAGCGAAGACTTATTGTTTTTTCCCTATTCATTCCCAAGTCACTTCATTATAAATTCCATTCAGTTGTTAGCTCTATTATTCCTTTTATTTTCTTTCATCCCAGAACAAACGTTTTACTTGATATTCAAGTCTGTAATATATTTGTCCTAAGTTTTTTTTAAAGCAAGATTTTCCTATATATAAATTTATTTTCATAAAAATAGTTTGAATTCCTTTTCGAGGGCTAAAATCTATTGTTCCCCAATGGATGAACAATGCATGAGGTCGGACGGACAAAGGATATGAACAAACGGATGGACAGCTGGTAAAGGGGACAAACAGATGGATGGACGGTAAAAATGCTATATCCCCTCTTCCCCAACTGAGAGGATAACAAATCTTCTGACCAAGTTTAATACCTCCGAAGCAATCTAACACATTTATTGTAATTCTTAAATATTTTAGTGCTACTACGAAGTAACACCATGGGAGCTGTCATTTTTATTTTAAACATGCAAATTATGATGTCATCAGCCCAGCAGGAAGTTATTCCATTTATAATCTACCTCAAGTTTTGTAGCGTATGAAAATTTGTTTTTCTTTTGTAAGTGTCAAGGACATTTTTGTATCAACATGAAATTATCAAAACATATTGTTAAAACTTTGTGTCACATTATTTTGGAATAAAAACTTTAATCACATTTTATAAAGAAATATATTATAATCCGTATGTCCATGTTGGGGAAATTATGTCATCCTGCACAATATTTTAATACAGAATTGTACAAAATGGCAGCCTCCATGTGTCGACTTCAAACATGAATAACTTGAGATAGGAATAACATTTTGACTTGCTGTTTTTGGAAGTTGGTTAAGATTGTTATTCTCTATCATATGAAATAATGATTGCATCAGACTTAATGTCTTCTTTAAGGAGTGTATCAACGAGCCACTAGGCTTAGAGCGATGAATAATACTTCTCCAGTTGTCAGGGTGAGTCAATCATGTTTATAGTTATGCTTCAAGAAACATTTCTTGAAACTAAACCGAAAAGTGAGGGCGTATATTTAGGAGGTCCCCCCAAAAATCAAATGCTGATCTACCACCCAACGGTATAGCAAATCTGTGGTTAAAATTAATGTTCAAGTTACCTTTGCCCTCACTTCGCCTTTGGGCTATGACAGCATGAAGTTTATTGTTTGTTTGTTTGTTTGATGAGGTCTTAACGGCACCACGACAACGAAGGTCAAATTGTGCCTGAGAGGTCAGATCATTTTAGAGGTAGTAAGGAAAGAGACCAGGGGAAGAATGAGAGAAATTCAAGAACAAAAGCCAGAAAGCTGTGATCGAGAGAGGAGCTAGGTGCATGGGTAAAACTAAAAACAGAGTAGAGAGTGGGTGGAAGAGGAGGATTAAATATGGTTGTAGAGGGATGCATGCTGAAGGAAGGAGACTATTTTATCTGGAGGATTTTTTTGGAAGAACTCAGCAATTGAGTTGTGGGGAGCGAGAGAAGCTCTGGGAAGGTTGTACAGGGGGCAAGCAAGGAGAACGTGTTGGATTGTAAGGATGCAGTGGCAATTGTTACAGAGGGGTTGGGGGGAACCAAAGATCTGTTGTGGATAATATATCTAAGAAATTTGCAAAAACGAGCGCCCTCGCTTTTCGGTCTAGTGCTCCTTTTAATACAAGAAAATAAAACTTGCAAGAAAAGCTCAAATATCAAACGGACATTCTTGTAAAAAACCTAAAGACTCACTAATTCAAAGTCTGCACGGTGCTTCACTCCTTTCTGTCCTACGAATGCCCATGACGATCTATATCTAAGTTTCTTTATATGATGACTGCCAAAATGCTCTATCAGATAAGCTTTACTATTGTCCGACAGTTGATGAAAGGCATCGTCAAAAGTTACAAATAGAACAAGATCAGTTTCCTTCAGACTTTGAAGGTACGAGTAAAAACTGGAGTCACCTGTGAAGAGAGAACAAGTTGAAGAAGAACTGGGCACAGTTTTGTCAAATGCTGCAGTGATATGGCTGGCTAATTAAAGTTTTCAATGTTTCTATTACTGAAAATATTTTATTTTAAACAAATGCCAATGGCCTTTAATTTGATCAAATTCTATGAATTTTGATTGAGCATTTTCTTTATTTAAAGAACTTTCTTTATTGATTAAACAAATGGAAAACAAATATTTAACTTTCTTTAAAAAAACCACTTGCTACAGTATTGCTTACGGTGCTCTTCTTTAGTGCTCCTCCACTTGCTACAGTATTGCTTACGGTGCTCTTCTTTAGTGCTCCTCCACTTGCTACAGTATTGCTTACGGTGCTCTTCTTTAGTGCTCCTCCACTTGCTACAGTATTGCTTAAGGTGCTCTTCTTTAGTGCTCCTCCACTTGCTACAGTATTGCTTAAGGTGCTCTTCTTTAGTGCTCCTCCACTTGCTACAGTATTGCTTACGGTGCTCTTCTTTAGTGCTCCTCCACTTGTTACAGTATTGCTTACGGTGCTCTTCTTTAGTGCTGCTCCACTTGCTACAGTATTGCTTAAGGTGCTCTTCTTTAGTGCTGCTCCACTTGCTACAGTATTGCTTAAGGTGCTCTTCTTTAGTGCTCCTCCACTTGCTACAGTATTGCTTAAGGTGCTCTTCTTTAGTGCTGCTCCACTTGCTACAGTATTGCTTACGGTGCTCTTCATTAGTGCTCCTCCACTTGTTACAGTATTGCTTAAGGTGCTCTTCTTTAGTGCTGCTCCACTTGCTACAGTATTGCTTACGGTGCTCTTCATTAGTGCTCCTCCACTTGTTACAGTATTGCTTAAGGTGCTCTTCTTTAGTGCTGCTCCACTTGCTACAGTATTGCTTAAGGTGCTCTTCTTTAGTGCTGCTCCACTTGCTACAGTATTGCTTAAGGTGCTCTTCTTTAGTGCTGCTCCACTTGCTACAGTATTGCTTACGGTGCTCTTCATTAGTGCTCCTCCACTTGTTACAGTATTGCTTAAGGTGCTCTTCTTTAGTGCTGCTCCACTTGCTACAGTATTGCTTAAGGTGCTCTTCATTAGTGCTCCTCCACTTGCTACAGTATTGCTTATGGTGCTCTTCTTTAGTGCTGCTCCACTTGCTACAGTATTGCTTACGGTGCTCTTCATTAGTGCTCCTCCACTTGTTACAGTATTGCTTAAGGTGCTCTTCTTTAGTGCTGCTCCACTTGCTACAGTATTGCTTAAGGTGCTCTTCTTTAGTGCTCCTCCACTTGCTACAGTATTGCTTAAGGTGCTCTTCTTTAGTGCTCCTCCACTTGCTACAGTATTGCTTAAGGTGCTCTTCTTTAGTGCTCCTCCACTTGCTACAGTATTGCTTACAGCACTCTTCTTTAGTGCTGCTCCACTTGCTACAGTATTGCTTACGGTGCTCTTCTTTAGTGCTCCTCCACTTGCTACAGTATTGCTTAAGGTGCTCTTCTTTAGTGCTGCTCCACTTGCTACAGTATTGCTTACGGTGCTCTTCTTTAGTGCTGCTCCACTTGCTACAGTGTTGCTTGCGGTGCTCTTCTTTAGTGCTGCTCCACTTGCTACAGTATTGCTTAAGGTGCTCTTCTTTAGTGCTGCTCCACTTGCTACAGTGTTGCTTGCGGTGCTCTTCTTTAGTGCTGCTCCACTTGCTACAGTATTGCTTAAGGTGCTCTTCTTTAGTGCTCCTCCACTTGCTACAGTATTGCTTAAGGTGCTCTTCTTTAGTGCTGCTCCACTTGCTACAGTATTGCTTAAGGTGCTCTTCTTTAGTGCTGCTCCACTTGCTACAGTATTGCTTAAGGTGCTCTTCTTTAGTGCTGCTCCACTTGCTACAGTATTGCTTAAGGTGCTCTTCTTTAGTGCTCCTCCACTTGCTACAGTATTGCTTAAGGTGCTCTTCTTTAGTGCTGCTCCACTTGCTACAGTGTTGCTTGCGGTGCTCTTCTTTAGTGCTGCTCCACTTGCTACAGTATTGCTTAAGGTGCTCTTCTTTAGTGCTCCTCCACTTGCTACAGTATTGCTTAAGGTGCTCTTCTTTAGTGCTGCTCCACTTGCTACAGTATTGCTTACGGTGCTCTTCTTTAGTGCTGCTCCACTTGCTACAGTGTTGCTTATGTGCTCTTCTTTAGTGCTGCTCCACTTGCTACAGTATTGCTTAAGGTGCTCTTCTTTAGTGCTGCTCCACTTGCTACAGTATTGCTTAAGGTGCTCTTCTTTAGTGCTCCTCCACTTGCTACAGTATTGCTTAAGGTGCTCTTCTTTAGTGCTCCTCCACTTGCTACAATATTGCTTAAGGTGCTCTTCTTTAGTGCTCCTCCACTTGTTACAGTATTGCTTAAGGTGCTCTTCTTTAGTGCTGCTCCACTTGCTACAGTATTGCTTAAGGTGCTCTTCTTTAGTGCTGCTCCACTTGCTACAGTATTGCTTAAGGTGCTCTTCTTTAGTGTTGCTCCACTTGCTACAGTATTGCTTACGGTGCTCTTCTTTAGTGCTGATCCACTTGCTACAGTATTGCTTACGGTGCTCTTCTTTAGTGCTGCTCCACTTGCTACAGTATTGCTTAAGGTGCTCTTCTTTAGTGCTGCTCCACTTGCTACAGTATTGCTTAAGGTGCTCTTCTTTAGTGCTGCTCCACTTGCTACAGTATTGCTTAAGGTGCTCTTCTTTAGTGCTGCTCCACTTGCTACAGTATTGCTTACGGTGCTCTTCTTTAGTGCTGCTCCACTTGCTACAGTTTTGCTTAAGGTGCTCTTCTTTAGTGCTCCTCCACTTGCTACAGTATTGCTTACGGTGCTCTTCTTTAGTGCTCCTCCACTTGTTACAGTATTGCTTACGGTGCTCTTCTTTAGTGCTGCTCCACTTGCTACAGTATTGCTTAAGGTGCTCTTCTTTAGTGCTGCTCCACTTGCTACAGTATTGCTTAAGGTGCTCTTCTTTAGTGCTCCTCCACTTGCTACAGTTTTGCTTACAGTGCTCTTCTTTAGTGCTGCTTCACTTGCTACAGTATTGCTTACAGCGCTCTTCTTTAGTGCTGCTCCACTTGCTACAGTATTGCTTAAGGTGCTCTTCTTTAGTGCTCCTCCACTTGCTACAGTATTGCTTAAGGTGCTCTTCTTTAGTGCTGCTCCACTTGCTACAGTATTGCTTAAGGTGCTCTTCTTTAGTGCTGCTCCACTTGCTACAGTATTGCTTAAGGTGCTCTTCTTTAGTGCTGCTCCACTTGCTACAGTATTGCTTAAGGTGCTCTTCTTTAGTGCTGCTCCACTTGCTACAGTATTGCTTACAGTGCTCTTCTTTAGTGCTCCTCCACTTGCTACAGTATTGCTTACGGTGCTCTTCTTTAGTGCTGCTCCACTTGCTACAGTATTGCTTAAGGTGCTCTTCTTTAGTGCTCCTCCACTTGCTACAGTATTGCTTAAGGTGCTCTTCTTTAGTGCTGCTCCACTTGCTACAGTATTGCTTACGGTGCTCTTCTTTAGTGCTCCTCCACTTGCTACAGTATTGCTTAAGGTGCTCTTCTTTAGTGCTGCTCCACTTGCTACAGTATTGCTTACAGTGCTCACTTGCTACGGTATTGCTTAAGGTGCTCACTTGCTACAGTATTGCTTACGGTGCTCTTCTTTAGTGCTGCTCTGTACTTTGTGGTGCATTGAAATGAATTGAATCTTTACTTTCACATAGACCATAACATATTATCTAAACAGTCAAATGTTCAACAAACATTTATAGAACATAAAAAACAAAACACATCATAGATTTAAATGTACCACAATACTATTCAAGTTCAAGTCAATATGAAAAAGTCCCTAAAAGAGCTCATTTTACAGGTTTATATACTAAAGAAGAATATGAGTGATATTGGAATAACTTTGCACAATTCTCATATTGTGGGAGTGCATTATATTTTACAGGAGTAAAAAAAGTACATCTGTTGATGCTAATGAGTTGGTTGGAGAGGTTTAACAGCACCATGGCAGCTATGGTCACAACATGCCAGAGGGGTTAATGGGTGGAACAACAGCAACAAAATTAACCTTATGCACACTTTAAAGGTACAATTAAAAAATATATCAAGATATTATAAAACAAAACTGAAAATCTGGAATTCGAACTATGCTGTACATATGTTATAAACACATGTGAACTCACCGTCTTGATATATGTCAAATGTAACTTTTTCATACGGCTCTTTGCTGCTAGCTGCAAAATGGTAGAAAAAGAAGGAACTGAAGGTGTAGTTGATACCGGTTTTGAACAATCAATTCTTCTGCCCAAACATTGATAGAAGCTCCTCAATCACGATACAAATAGAAGATAGCAACTTCAGCAATTCTAAAACCATTTCTTTTTGCAGCGTACATAAATGTTAATTTCTTTAACTTGAAATTTATTATGTAAATACCAGTCGCACTTCTTTTATAATTCTGTAATTATTTTTTGAACCAAGCAATTCCACAAGGCTTACTCCAACCTCATAATAGACAATCTTCAGCATTCAACATATGGCAACATTTAGGTACTATAAATAATGTACACACACAGCTGATATTCCATCAGAAATTATATCATAAGATGTCTAAATATGGAAGCAGCTTTAAGAAGCTACAAAATGAGAAGCAATGTGAAGATCACCATCAACAAGTAGTATACTTAGGCCACAGTCACCCATTAACATCAGCATATGAATTCCAGCAATAGCTAATACATCTTGTGTCAAACCCACCAATAACAAATGAAACATTTATATTAAATTTACCACCAACAACCAAAACATTCATCTTAAACTCATCATTAACAACCAAAACATTCATCTTAAACTCACCATTAACAACCAAAACATTCATGTGAACTCACCATTAACAACCAAAACATTCATGTGAACTCACCATTAACAACCAAAACATTCATGTGAACTCACCATTAACAACCAAAACATTCATGTGAACTCACCATTAACAACCAAAACATTCATGTTAAACTCACCATTAACAACCAAAACATTCATCTTAAACTCACCATTAACAACCAAAACATTCATGTGAACTCACCATTAACAACCAAAACATTCATGTGAACTCACCATTAACAACCAAAACATTCATGTTAAACTCACCATTAACAACCAAAACATTCATCTTAAACTCACCATTAACAACCAAAACATTCATGTGAACTCACCATTAACAACCAAAACATTCATGTTAAACTCACCATTAACAACCAAAACATTCATGTTAAACTCACCATTAACAACCAAAACATTCATGTTAAACTCACCACCAACAACCAAAACATTCATGTTAAACTCACCACCAATAACCAAAACATTCATGTTAAACTCATCATTAACAACCAAAACATTCATATTAAACTCACCATTAACAACCAAAACATTCATGTTAAACTCATCATTAACAACCAACACATTCATATTAAACTCACCATTAACAACCAAAACATTCATGTTAAACTCACCACCAACAACCAAAACATTCATGTTAAACTCACCATTAACAACCAAAACATTCATGTTAAACTCACCATTAACAACCAAAACATTCATGTTAAACTCACAATTAACAACAAAAACATTCATGTTAAACTCATCATTAACAACCAACACATTCATATTAAACTCACCATTAACAACCAAAACATTCATGTTAAACTCACCACCAACAACCAAAACATTCATGTTAAACTCACCATTAACAACCAAAACATTCATATTAAACTCACCATTAACAACCAAAACATTCATGTTAAACTCACCACCAACAACCAAAACATTCATGTTAAACTCACCATTAACAACCAAAACATTCATGTTGAACTCACCACCAACAACCAAAACATTCATGTTAAACTCACCATTAACAAGCAAAACATTCATGTTAAACTCACCATTAACAACCAAAACATTCATGTTAAACTCACCATTATCAACCAAAACACTCATGTTAAACTCACCATTAACAACCAAAACATTCATGTTAAACTCATCATTAACAACCAACACATTCATATTAAACTCACCACCAACAACCAAAACATTCATGTTAAACTCACCACCAACAACCAAAACATTCATGTTAAACTCACCATTAAAAACCAAAACATTCATGTTAAACTCACCATTAACAACCAAAACATTCATGTTAAACTCATCATTAACAACCAAAACATTCATGTTAAACTCACCACCAATAACCAAAACATTCATGTTAAACTCACCATTAACAACCAAAACATTCATCTTAAACTCACCATTAACAACCAAAACATTCATGTTAAAGTCATCATTAACAACCAAAACATTCATGTTAAACTCATCATTAACAACCAAAACATTCATGTTAAACTCACCATTAACAACAAAAACATTCATGTTGAACTCACCACCAACAACCAAAACATTCATGTTAAACTCACCATTAACAACCAAAACATTCATGTTAAACTCACCACCAACAACCAACACATTCATATTAAACTCACCACCAACAACCAAAACATTCATGTTAAATTCATCATTAACAACCAAAACATTCATGTTAAACTCACCATTAACAACAAAAACATTCATGTTGAACTCACCACCAACAACCAAAACATTCATGTTAAACTCACCATTAACAAGCAAAACATTCATGTTAAACTCACCATTAACAAGCAAAACATTCATGTTAAACTCACCATTAACAACCAAAACATTCATGTTAAAGTCACCATTAACAATCAAAACATCAATGTTAAACTTACCATTAACAACCAAAACATTCATGTTAAACTCATCATTAACAACCAACACATTCATGTTAAACTTACCATTAACAACCAAAACATTCATGTTAAACTCATCATTAACAACCAACACATTCATATTAAACTCACCATTAACAACCAAAACATTCATGTTAAACTCACCATTAACAACCAAAACATTCATGTTAAACTCACCATTAACAACCAAAACATTCATGTTAAATTCATCATTAACAACCAAAACATTCATGTTAAACTCATTATTAACAACCAACACATTCATATTAAACTCACCATTAACAACCAAAACATTCATGTTAAACTCACCATTAACAAGCAAAACATTCATGTTAAACTCACCATTAACAACCAAAACATTCATGTTAAAGTCACCATTAACAATCAAAACATCAATGTTAAACTTACCATTAACAACCAAAACATTCATGTTAAACTCATCATTAACAACCAACACATTCATATTAAACTTACCATTAACAACCAAAACATTCATGTTAAACTCATCATTAACAACCAACACATTCATATTAAACTCACCATTAACAACCAAAACATTCATGTTAAACTCACCATTAACAACCAAAACATTCATGTTAAACTCACCATTAACAACCAAAACATTCATGTTAAATTCATCATTAACAACCAAAACATTCATGTTAAACTCATCATTAACAACCAACACATTCATATTAAACTCACCATTAACAACCAAAACATTCATGTTAAACTCACCATTAACAACAAGCAAATTCAGTCCTCTGCCCATCAAACTTTCAGGAAAATGTCTGAAAAAATAAAGGGTTTTGTGATCAATCCAAGACCAACCTAAAGGCACTTGTCACTACTTTCAGTGAACAGGGAATTATTGGTTAACGCATGAAGCTTTCCTATCCTAATGGGCTCTGGACTACCTTTCAATCATTCACTGATAGATGCAAAGAGATGGTGTATGCCACTATTGGTCTAAGGATCTGGGGGAAATTAAAAGCTACAATGAGAGTCCACAAGGTTACGATGAGAGTCCACAGGGTTACAATGAGAGTCCACAGGGTTGCGATGAGAGTCCACAAGGTTGCGATGAGAGTCCACAGGGTTGCGATGAGAGTCTACAGGGTTACAATGAGAGTCTACAGGGTTACAATGAGAGTCCACAGGGTTACAATGAGAGTCCACGGGGTTACGATGAGAGTCCACAGGGTTGTAAAACATTACTCTGTTAGTCCTTTAACCCTGCATGACGCTCCTAACTCCCTTGGCTACTTCCTACCTAAAAGTAAACAGACAATAACAATAAGAATACTCACTCGTAACTTCCATCGAAACATATTTTTGGTTTCAAGATGTTCATCTTCCCAGAATTAATGTGGAATGAAACAGTTTCTTGGCTGCATGGCTTGAAATTGGAGCATTGATTTACACTCAAGGTTGCTGTGCAAGAAAGTACGACAAATTTTAACAACAATAAAAGTCCTCATTAAAAGTTCAGAAATTGGTCTGATTAAAGTTCAAATGATTTTAAGCATCGAAAGTACTAATTAAAGACTATTCAAACTGCACACAAAACCTCAACAAGCAGAATGCATAACATGAAACATATGTGATTTGCTTAAGTTGCCTTGGATGGACAAACAACACGAATGATAAGAAATGTTATGTCTTTCACAATCTATAAATTGGAATCATCTACAAAAACCCAATTGCTCATTTTCTAAATCTTTTCACATTTACAAACACAATTTCATAACAGGCTTTACAAAAAATAATGATAATTACAAATTATTGAGCCGGATCTTGACTTAAGAGGGCAACCAGGAAATGAATCAAATGTCATTTGAAAAAGTCCCTAACTATAATCATAACGTCCACAGCATCCCAAAGAGATAAGAATCCAATGCAGCAATCCATTGAAAGCATTTATTCAAAGGTATATGAACAAGGGAACAAAAACTATTGTGGGTCTGAAACCACTCCTTTGTGTTAACGTTTTTGCTTGTGTGTCCCTTGACTGTTGTCGGTTTGTTTTTCGTGTAGCCTTTGCCCCCTTCCAACCCCCCCCCCCCTCCATCCCTCTTCCTTGTCCATGCTCGTTCCTCATTCATTTGTGCTTGTATCCTTTTGTTTTTGACTTTGTATCATGGCCTGCAGCTGTGGAGCCCAGTCGGTAAACTAAAACAGTTTCGTTCGAACAAAAACTAAACTGTCTTAAAAGCTATCAAACCCACAAGGGCAGCAAAACATACCTGAATTTATAGAAATAACTGTTTAAATTTGAAAAACTAACAGCATTTTGTAATTTTCAGGTGAAGGCGAGCGAGGTTGATATTTTTCTAGTGTGTACATCCTATGATTTTTTGTATCATAATTCTTTGAAGGGGTGCAGCAAATTGTAACCCAAAATTTTTGAGTCTTTATCAACAACCCAATCAGATTCTATTGGGAAAAACTTTCCCAATCATCTTCATAGATTGGGATGTACCTCATCATCTTCATATAGATTGGGATGTACCTTATCATCTTCATAGATTGGGATGTAACCCATCCTCTTCATAGATTGGGATGTACCTCATCATCTTCATAGATTGGGATGTACCTTATCATCTTTATATAGATTGCTATGTACCACATCATCTTCATAGATTGGGATGTACCCCATCATCTTCATAGATTGGGATGTACCCCATCATCTTCATAGATTGGGATGTACCTCATCATCTTCATATAGATTGGGATGTACCCCATCATCTTCATAGATTGGGATGTAACCCATCCTCTTCATAGATTGGGATGTACCTCATCATCTTCATAGATTGGGATGTACCCCATCATCTTTATAGATTGGGATGTACCCCATCATCTTCATAGATTGGGATGTACCCAATCATCTTCATAGATTGGGATGTACCCCATCATCTTCATATAGATTGGGATGTACCCCATCATCTTCATAGATTGGGATGTACCCCATCATCTTTATAGATTGGGATGTACCTCATCATCTTCATAGATTGGGATGTACCCCATCATCTTCATAGATTGGGATGTACCTCATCATCTTCATATAGATTGGAATGTACCCCATCATCTTCATAGATTGGGATGTACCCCATCATCTTCATAGATTGGGATGTACCTCATCATCTTCATATAGATTGGAATGTACCTCATCATCTTCATAGATTGGGATGTACCCCATCATCTTCATAGATTGGGATGTACCCCATCATCTTCATAGATTGGGATGTACCCCATCATCTTCATAGATTGGGATGTACCCCATCATCTTCATAGATTGCGATGTACCCCATCATCTTCATAGATTGGGATGTACCCCATCATCTTCATAGATTGGGATGTACCTCATCATCTTCATAGATTGGAATGTACCCCATCATCTTCATAGATTGGGATGTACCCCATCATCTTCATAGATTGGAATGTACCTCATCATCTTCATAGATTGGGATGTGCCCCATCATCTTCATAGATTGGGATGTACCCCATCATCTTCATAGATTGGGATGTACCACATCATCTTCATAGATTGGGATATCTTTTAGATTGGGATGTACCCTATCATTTTCATAGATTGGGATGTATCCCATCATCTTCATAGATTGGGATGTACCCCATCATCTTCATAGATTGTGATGTACCCCATCATCTTCACATAGATTGGGATATCTTTTAGATTGGGATGTACCCCATCATCTTCATAGATTGGGATGTAGGTAAGAAATTGAAAGAATTACATAAAGATGTCCACCCATCACAAAGTGAATTTAAACATCAATCAAACTTTAGTCAGCCATAAATCAAAAGAATGCTATATTCAAAATTGAAAAACTAATCTACTCAGATCTTTAAACTCTATTAACCGATGAAAATTGTTTGATGTCCAAAGACCTTTATTTTTTTTTGCCCAAATGTAATCTATCAATATCATTAACAATATTATTTAGCAAAAATTAAAATAATAATAATTTGAAATTTTCCTCTCATTGTACAAGCTTTTAAATTAAGTGAAGGATGAAGTACAGTACCTTGAGTCATCAGCCTCCTCACATATTCTTTCACATCCGTAATGTCGTCATTCTTCTGTTGGAAAAGACTTGGAATGAACTGGGCCAAGGAAATGATGACCACAAGGAACAAGACAACCCATGCTGGAACTACAGATAGAGACAGAAAAATCAGTCTTAATCCTGGTTTAAATCTCAGCTTTTGTCAAATAAATCAGTAACAGGAAGAGGAACCCACATAGTATGAATTAGAACTAAGAGAACTTTCTCATTGTTAAACTATTAGGTAAAAATTGACATCAATACATTTTACTATTCAACATGTGAAGAAAGTTTATCACCACTCACTTTTAATCATCTTGTGATTGTATTCCTTAGGATCTCATTATATCCTAGATTATTCTGAATAAGCTCTAGACATCAAGTACATTAAATTAATATCAAGCTTGATATTAAGTACATTAAATTAATATCAAGCTAGATATCAATTACATTAAATTAATATCAAACTAGATATCAAGTACATTAAATTAATATCAAGCTAGATATAAAGTACATTAAATTAATATCAAACTAGATATCAAGTACATTAAATTAATATCAAGCTAGATATTAAGTACATTAAATTAATATCAAAGTGGATATCAAGTACATTAAATTAATATCAAACTAGATGTCAAATACATTAGATTAATATTAAGCTAGATGTCAAGTACATTAAATTAATACAGCTAGATATCAAGTATATTAAATTAATATCAAGCTAGATGTCAAGTACATTAAATCAATATCAAGCTAGATATCAAGTACACTAGATTAATATCAAGCTAGATATCAAGTATATTAAATTAATATCAAGCTAGATATCAAGTACATTAAATTAATATTAAGCAAAACCAGGAAGTTGCAGTTCCCTAATGAAACCAACCATGCTTTTTCCTACCAATATTTTCAATTTTCTTCTTCGGTTGGCATCAATTACCCATGGGATCAGAATTTCAAATTAGCAACATGAAGAATATAAACATTGACTCAATTAGGTCTATATCTAGCCCTATTACTACCTCGTAACATTGACTCAAACAGGTCTATATCTAGCCCTGTTATCTCAATCAGGTCTATATCTAGCCCTGTTACCTCAATCAGGTCTATATCTAGCCCTGTTACCTCAATCAGGTCTATATCTAACCCTGTTACCTCAATCAGGTCTATATCTAACCCTGTTACCTCAATCAGGTCTATATCTAGCCCTGTTACCTCAATCAGGTCTATATCTAGTCCTGTTACCTCCAATCAGGTCTATATCTAGCCCTGTTACCTCAATCAGGTCTATATCTAGCCCTGTTACTACTGTACCTCTTTTTCACTGATCGTGACATGTTCATTATCTTACTCACACTTACATTGAGTCTTCTACCCATGGTTACCCAATATGACACCTAATCATTTCATTAAGTGAGAAAACATTTTGCTGTGATCTCAAATGTTATATTCAAGTTTTATATTCCAAGAAAAAATCTTCTGTAAGCTGTGTTTTCCATAAGTTCCAAAATGTCAAAATTACATCCAGAGGATTATTGCCAGTTTCAGATTTAACACCTGCTGTGTTTGTCTGACACTATTCTTGTCTGAAATGTTTGGCTTTTACTGAGTTGGGAATTTCAGGTCCTTAACTCATGATTAGACCACGGAGCTGTCAGTTTGATGCATGTACACTTACCCTGTTTGAACTCATTGTGGGTACTACAAAATAGATGAAAGTGTCATGACATATGCTGTGATGATATACACCTATGTTGTGACACATAACAAGGGATGAACTATGAAATTCTGATCTTACTAAACTACCATGTAATGAATATCTTTGTGGTAATGAACATTGGCATAAATCTTTCTCTTACAATTGTAATGAATTTGCTGCCATTTTAGTATCTATTCTTACTTCATATATAATCTTAATGTATCGGAAATGTGAGAGAGTAATAATCTAGAGACTAGCAAGGACCACATGTTGTTATCACAATTAAATCAAAATGTACAACTGAAGCAAGGGAATAGAAAAATCAGCATCACATGTCACAAAATATAATGCTCTCGTGGTTTGGACTAACGAAACTTTGAAAGGATCAATTTTCTAACGGTAATATCACATGGTAAATCTAAACACATCATGCGCTGTGTAATGTGTGGAGTCATCACATGTGCAGAGTCCTTGTGAGGTAGGAAGAACACAAGATTCTAATCAGGTAAGGATATTGACTTCGCTTTTAGCTCACCATAAATTAGTAGTGAGCTAGCAGTTATATCCTTTATTAAATCACAATTATGAAGCTCAAGACATTGACTTCACTTTCAGCTCATCATAAGTTTGCAGTGAGCGGCTATATCCTTTATTACAGTAAGTCACAATTTCGATGCAAGCTCAAGTATTGACTTCACTTTCAACTCACCAGAAGTTTGTAGTCAGCTAGCGGTTTGAACCTTTATCAAGTCACAATTTTTATGCAAGTTCAAAGTATTGACTTTACTTTCAGCTCACCATAATTTACAGTGAGCTAGCAGATAGAACATTTATTAAGTCACAATTTTCATGCAAGTTCAAGATATTGACTTTACTTTCAGCTCACCATAAGTTTAAAGTGAGCTTGCAGTTATAACCTTTATTAAGTCACAATTTTGATGCAAGCTCAAGACACTTGAGCTCACCTTCAACTCACCATAAGTTTGCAGTGAGTTAGCGGAGAACCTTTAGTAAGTCTAAGTTGTGTTCAACAATGTAACACGCTGCAAGCAAGCATGATATCTAAACCAGCTAGTACATATGACTGTAAGCTCGTATAATCCCTTAGCAAGCTTGTACCAGCATAAAGTAAGCTCTAATTTTACTGGGGAATAATTAGAAGTTAGAAGCAAGGGCGGGATTTGCCTACTGAAAGTGTGTGTGGGGGCAAGGGGGAAAGGGTGGGCGGGCAAAGTCAAAAGTGATAGGGCAAAATCATGTTGAACACAAAAAATCACCATACATTTAGAAAAAATGGAGGGGAAGATGCCCCTTGCACCCCCAAATCCATCTATGATTGGAAGTCTATAAAGCATATAAACATGATTTTCAACAAAATAATGCTACCAAAAAGGAGCAAGGAAAGAAAATTACCAAAGGAAGAGAAAGGACCCCTCTATCACCGGCCTATATCCCAAAGCAGAGACGTTCGCATTCACCCTTCACAAAAATTACAACATTTTTGTAGGAAGTTGGAAATGGGTAATGATTTCAATCAGTGAAGAGAGGTCAGGAATATCACTCAGCAGGGATAATTAAAATGGCTTGCAGAGTGGGAAATTTTCCTAAAATTACCACCTGAGGAAAATAGCCTCCTGCTGATAATATCTATGCTTTTAACATAAATTCACTCAGAACATACTGTCATTGTGGATATACATTGTTTACAGAGAAATGGTGTGCATGTGTTGGTATGCCCTTACTGTATATGGTATATGCAAATCACAAATCTATGCATTCTAAATATGATATAACTACTATGAATAGCAAAACAAGTCAGCCCCAAGTGACCTGGAAATCACTTCTGTGACCCCTCCCTAGATTTAGAGCTCTGTCACTGCTTTTGACCCCTCCCTAGATTTATAGCTGCCACTGCTTTTGGCCCTTCCCTAGATTTATAGCTATTGTCACTGCTTTTGGCCCCTCCCTAGATTTAGAGCTCTGTCACTGCTTTTGACCCCTCCCTAGATTTATAGCTCTGTCACTGCTTTTGACCCCTCCCTAGATTTATAGCCCTTGTCACTGCTTTTGACCCCTCCTTAGATTTATAGCCCTTGTCACTGCTTTTGACCCCTTCCTAGATTTATAGCTGTCATTGCTTTTGGCCCCTCCTTAGATTTATAGCTCTGTCACTGCTTTTGACCCCTCCTTAGATTTATAGCTGTCATTGCTTTTGGCCCCTCCTTAGATTTATAGCTGTCACTACTTTTGACCCCTCCCTAGATTTAGAGCTCTGTCACTGCTTTTGACCCCTCCCTAGATTTATAGCTCTGTCACTGCTTTTGACCCCTCCCTAGATTTATAGCCCTTGTCACTGCTTTTGACCCCTCCTTAGATGTATAGCCCTTGTCACTGCTTTTGACCCCTCCCTAGATTTATAGCTGCCACTGCTTTTGGCCCTTCCCTAGATTTATAGCTATTGTCACTGCTTTTGGCCCCTCCCTAGATTTAGAGCTCTGTCACTGCTTTTGACCCCTCCTTAGATTTATAGCTCTGTCACTGCTTTTGACCCCTCCCTAGATTTATAGCCCTTGTCACTGCTTTTGACCCCTCCTTAGATTTATAGCCCTTGTCACTGCTTTTGACCCCTTCCTAGATTTATATCTGTCATTGCTTTTGGCCCCTCCTTAGATTTATAGCTCTGTCACTGCTTTTGACCCCTCCTTAGATTTATAGCTGTCATTGCTTTTGGCCCCTCCTTAGATTTATAGCTGTCACTGCTTTTGACCCCTCCCTAGATTTAGAGCTCTGTCACTGCTTTTGACCCCTCCCTAGATTTATAGCTCTGTCACTGCTTTTGACCCCTCCCTAGATGTATAGCCCTTGTCACTGCTTTTGACCCCTCCTTAGATTTATAGCCCTTGTCACTGCTTTTGACCCCTTCCTAGATTTATAGCTGTCATTGCTTTTGGCCCCTCCTTAAATTTATAGCTCTGTCACTGCTTTTGACCCCTCCTTAGATTTATAGCTGTCATTGCTTTTGGCCCCTCCTTAGATTTATAGCTGTCACTGCTTTTGACCCCTCCTTAGATTTATAGCTGTCATTGCTTTTGGCCCCTCCCTAGATTTATAGCTGTCATTGCTTTTGGCCCCTCCTTAGATTAATAGCTCTGTCACTGCTTTTGACCCCTCCCTAGATTTATAGCTGTCATTGCTTTTGGCCCCTCCTTAGATTTATAGCTCTGTCACTGCTTTTGACCCCTCCTTAGATTTATAGCTGTCACTGCTTTTGACCCCTCCCTAGATTTATAGCTGTCATTGCTTTTGGCCCCTCCTTAGATTTATAGCTCTGTCACTGCTTTTGACCCCTCCCTAGATTTATAGCTGTCATTGCTTTTGGCCCCTCCTTAGATTTATAGCTGTCACTGCTTTTGACCCCTCCTTAGATTTATAGCTGTCACTGCTTTTGACCCCTCCCTAGATTTATAGCTATCACTGCTTTTGACCCCTCCCTAGATTTATAGCTGTCATTGCTTTTGACCCCTCCCTAGATTTATAGCTCTGTCACTGCTTTTGACCCCTCCCTAGATTAAAAGCTCTGTCACTGCTTTTGACCCCTCTCTAGATTTATAGCAGTCACTGCTTTGACCCTCCCTAGATTTATAGCTCTTGTCATTGCTTTTGACCCCTAGATTTATAAATGTCACTGATTTTGACCCCTCCCTTGATTTATAGCTCCATCACTGTTTTTGACCCCTCCCTAGATTAAAAGCTCTTGTCACTGCTTTTGACCCCATCCTAGATTTATAGCTCCTGTCCTTGCTTTTAGACATTCAATACTGGTTTTAACTGTCTGTAGAACTTAAATGCTACAAAAGTATTTTGAAAACAATGTAGAGAAGTTTTTTGTGATTAGTTGATGAATAATTATATAGAAGCAAACTGAATGCTGCAAACAGATATAGAAAAAGCCTTCATAGCTGACAGTTTGTGATCTTTAGTAACTGTAAAGGTATGATTTCCATTTGAAATAAAAGCTTTGAAATGATTTGTGTACCTACAGTAGTTACATACATGTCTATGAAAATACAGTCCATGATTGCTATTTAAGCTAAATCCATTCAAGCCATTAGGCTCATAGAGCTGGTGCTTATCCCTGGTTTCCATGGCACAAGTCTATCAGAGGTTAACTCCCCAGCAGTGCTGGTACTCATTTTACAGCTGAGTGGACTGAAGCAAGTACAGTAAAAAGCCTTGCTCAAGGGCACAATGCAGTGCTTGCTGCGAGAATCGAACCCGGGTACTTTTGCATACAAGCATGACGCATTAACCACTGAGCCATTGCACCTTATTTGACCATACTCTACATTGTACAACTCTTAAGTTCTGATTTCATCTCCATAAAAAAGCAATAAATAACTTGACATCGCAAACGATATACATCCCCTCGCCACTAATAACATGCTTTCCAGCCTTTGTCACAGCTGCCATCCCACCCTCTGTTCCACATATCATACCATGCTACTTCCTTCCCTACAGGAAATCATACATGAAATCCAGACACCATTCCACAACATGACCTGTATGCCATCACACCTGCAATCAAGATGACATCCCACCATATTCCATGCCAGCCTGTCCCACATGCCATCTCTCCCTGTCCCATATACTATGCCACCTTGTCTCACATCCCATCCCTCCCTGTACCATACTACCCTGTCCCACATACCATCCTCCCATGTACCACGTGCCATCCCACCATGTCCTACAGGCCATTTACTCCAATCCCACATGCTATCCTACTTCCCAAATGCCATCCCTCCTGAAATTCAGACGACATGCCATCCTGTCTCACATGTCATTACACTCTGTCCCCCATGCCATTCCACCTTGTCCCACATGCCATCCCAGCCTGTCATAAATGCCTTTACACTACCTTGTTTCACATACCATGCCACCCTGTCCAACATGCTATCCACCCTGCACTAAATACCATGACATCCTGTCCCACATTCCACGGTACCCTGTCCCACACGCCATCCTGTCCCACATGCCATCCCACCCTGTGCCACATTTCATCCCATCCCGCCTTCATCCTAATTCCTACATCTACCAATCATTTACCATCTTCCACCCAACATTCTTTCCTCTCACTCCCATTCCCTCACTTCTATTAACTCAACATGCCCCATTCACCTATCATCCCCCTTTCACCTGCCATCCCCCGTTCATCTACAATCCTTCGTTCAACTACAATCCCCTGTTCATCAATAATCCTCCATTCACCTGCCATCCTCTATTACCCAACATGCCCCATTCACCGTACCATACCCCATTCACCGTACCATACCCCATTCACCGTACCATACCCCATTCACCTACCATCCCCCCATTCTCCTACCATCCCACATTCTCCTACCATCCCCCATTCACCTACCATCCCCCCATTCACCTACCATCCCCATTCTCCTACCATCCTCCATTCATCTACAATCCCCCATTCACCTACCATCCCCATTCCCATCCCTCATTCACCTACCATCCCATATTCACCTACCATCCCCCATTTACCAACCAATATCCATTATCCATTCACCTACCAATATCCATTCACCTACCAATATCCATTCACCTACCAATATCCATTCACATACCAATATCCATTCACATACCAATATCCATTCACCTACTACCCCAACCCACCTTTTGCCATCCACTCATCTACCAAATATACTCTTAACCAACTCATCATTCCAACCTTCACTATAACCTGCACTCTCTCCATTGCACTACAACTTCATTGGGGAGGGGATAAAAAGTGTCTATTTACAATGAATGATACACAAACACATGTGCAGCTATTTCAACACCTCATAATGGTAATTGATAACAAATTACAACAATAAGACACCATTTAATATGAATCTAGAGAAATCTGGGTTCATACTGTATGGATAGGCACAGTACGTGTGCAAGCTAAAATCAATATGAAATGCAAGAAAATGGAAAGCTGGAGGTGCAAGCAACGTGAAACTAGAAATCCTACCTGACAGGGTACCGGCGAGCCTCATAGATTTATTAACAATGTCTCTTACTGAGGAAATATGCAAATTGTATTTTTATTTCATTTTGTAAAATGAGAGAGAATTTTTACAAAAATTAAAGAAACGTATTAAGGAGAAATAGACGGTGCAATGAACAGACTATACCTGGCCTTACAATGTATTAAGGAGAAATAGACGGTGCAATGAGCAGACTATACCTGGCATTAAAACGTATGAAGGAGAAATAGACGGTACAATGAGCAGACTATACCTGGCATTACAACGTATTAAGGAGAAATAGACGGTGCAATGAGCAGACTATACCTGGCATTACAATGTATTAAGGAGAAATAGACCGTACAATGAGCAGACTATACCTGGCATTACAATGTATTAAGGAGAAATAGACGGTACAGTGAGCAGACTATACCTGGCATTACAACGTATTAAGGAGAAATAGACGGTGCAATGAGCAGACTATACCTGGCATTACAATGTATTAAGGAGAAATAGACGGTGCAATGAGCAGACTATACCTGGCATTACAACGTATTAAGGAGAAATAGAAGGTGCAATGAGCAGACTATACCTGGCATTACAATGTATTAAGGAGAAATAGACGGTGCAATGAGCAGACTATACCTGGCATTACAATGTATTAAGGAGAAATAGATGGTGCAATGAGCAGACTATACCTGGCATTACAACGTATTAAGGAGAAATAGAAGGTGCAATGAGCAGACTATACCTGGCATTACAACGTATTAAGGAGAAATAGACGGTGCAATGAGCAGACTATACCTGGCATTACAATGTATTAAGGAGAAATAGACGGTGCAATGAGCAGACTATACCTGGCATTACAACGTATTAAGGAGAAATAGACGGTACAATGAGCAGACTATATCTGGCATTACAACGTATTAAGGAGAAATAGACGGTACGATGAGCAGACTATACCTGGCATTACAACGTATTAAGGAGAAATAGACGGTACAATGAGCAGACTATACCTGGCATTACAACGTATTAAGGACAAATAGACGGTGCAATGAGCAGACTATACCTGGCATTACAACGTATTAAGGAGAAATAGACGGTACGATGAGCAGACTATACCTGGCATTACAACGTATTAAGGAGAAATAGACGGTGCAATGAGCAGACTATACCTGGCATTACAACGTATTAAGGAGAAATAGACGGTACAATGAGCAGACTATACCTGGCATTACATCGTATTAAGGAGAAATAGACGGTGCAATGAGCAGACTATACCTGGCATTACAACGTATTAAGGAGAAATAGACGGTGCAATGAGCAGACTATACCTGGCATTACAACGTATTAAGGAGAAATAAACGGTGCAATGAGCAGACTATAGAGCAGACTATACCTGGCATTACAACGTATTAAGGAGAAATAGAAGGTGCAATGAGCAGACTATACCTGGCATTACAACGTATTAAGGAGAAATAGACGGTGCAATGAGCAGACTATACCTGGCATTACAACGTATTAAGGAGAAATAGACGGTACGATGAGCAGACTATACCTGGCATTACAACGTATTAAGGAGAAATAGACGGTGCAATGAGCAGACTATACCTGGCATTACAACGTATTAAGGAGAAATAGACGGTACGATGAGCAGACTATACCTGGCATTACAACGTATTAAGGAGAAATAGACGGTACAATGAGCAGACTATACCTGGCATTACAACGTATTAAGGACAAATAGACGGTGCAATGAGCAGACTATACCTGGCATTACAACGTATTAAGGAGAAATAGACGGTGCAATGAGCAGACTATACCTGGCATTACAATGCTAATACAATTTTAAGAATTTTGAGTGTGTACATATATTGTTGGCATGACAACATTATTGCATGTTCATACACAAACCTACATTTTGTAATAAAATGCCAGCACCTTTAAGGTTATGGATTCTTTATCATCTAGTTCACACCAAATATAAAATCAAAACAAATTGTTGATTTATTTCACCATAATTATAATCAAACTGGCAGTAACAAGTAACAATATACAATTTTCAAAATTAAATGAAAACAAAAGAAATGTGCATCTTCAGTTCTCCTTTAACTGTCCTAAATGTTTTAAAAAAGAGGAACATATTTTCAGGGAGAAAGTCTATGTGATAGGACAAAATGATCCTTTCACATAAACCACAAAGCAATGCGTTAAGTATCAACAGTTTTATACTTCCCTGTTTTTAACACGTTGGGAGCCACTAAGCTGGAGCATGCATGAAAATACTGTACCAGCATAACAAACAGACAACAATACTGCTAAAGTACAGTATTAACTAGAACAGTAAATACCGTCATGGTTTGCATGCCCATGCAAATTGACACCCATATCATATGACCTGGCCAATTATAAAAATGGCATCTCACACTATGTCACACATGGCATCCCATGTCCCACATGGCATCCCATGTCCCACATGGCATCCCATGTCCCACATGGCATCCCATGTCCCACATGGCATCCCATGTCCCACATGGCATCCCATGTCCCACATGGCATCCCATGTCCCACATGGCATCCCATGTCCCACATGGCATCCCATGTCCCACATGGCATCCCATGTCCCACATGGCATCCCACCCATGTCCCTATGACATCCCATCCCATCCCTTGTCCCACATGGTATTCCACCATATCTCCCACATAGCATCCCACCCCATGTTCCACATGAAATCCCATCGCTTGTCCCACATGACATTTCACCATAACTCCTACATGGGTTTCCATCCTATGACCTTCATGGCATCCCACCCTATGTCCGACATGGATCCCATCCCATGTCCCAAATTACATCCCATCCCATTTCCCACATGACATCCCATCCCATCCCTTGTCCCACATGGCATTCCACCTTTTCTCCCACATGGCCTTCCACCATATCTCCCACATGACATTCCACCATATCTCCTACATGGGATTCCACCATAGGTCCCACATTGCATTCCACCATATGTCCCACATGGCATTCCACCATATGTTTCACATGGCATCCCATCCTATGACCTACATGGCATCCCACCCTATGTGCAACATGGATCTCATCCCATGTCCCAAATTACATCCCACCCCATGTCCCACATGCCATCCCATCCCATCCCTTGTCCCACATGGCATTCCACCATATCTCCCACATGGCATTCCACCATACAGTATGTCCCACATGGCATTCCACCATATGTCCCACATGGCATTCCACCATGTCCCACATGGCATCCCACTACTATATTTCCCATATGGCATCCCACCTTATGTCCCACATGGATCCCATCCTATGTCCCACATTAATCCAACCATATGTCCCACATGGCAACCCTTCCTATGTCCCACATGGCATCCTCCCAAGTGTCCCACATGGCATCTCCCTAATAGCATCCCACCTTATGTCCCTCATCAGTGGCATCCCACCTTATGTCCCACATTCGACCCAAGAAATTCAAATGTATGCAAAATTTGTTTTGAAGACAGCCCACAGGTCTTTGTGCTATTCTATCAATTTTGCTTTTTGAATCAAACCAATGTGGTCTGTATACATTGATTAAATCTACTGCCGAATTTCAGGGAAGTAATCTGATATAAAAATGAAAAAAAGAAAGCTATTCACCGGACAACATTATAGAATTTACATACTTTTTTTGACAAATAGGCCTTACCATTACAATAACATAAGTTTTTTTGCTTTTTGCATGATCTTCAATAGTCGTACCTGAAATCATGAGGTAATATCAACTTGAATTAATCACTTTCAGACAAAAAATTCAGTATGTACATTACGCATTAAGTAAGTGGTAATCAGGAACAGAGTAAAACAAGGTCATCAATAAATGTCTTTAATAATAACAACGTTAGAGATGCATTTCACCACATAGCCTCTTACTTAAGTTCACAGCACCTGCAAGGAGCCACTTAAATATTAATACTGCATACAGTGTAGCTCACTGTCAAAAATATATTAATTAGGAATGAAATACAAGTTGGTGGCAAACCTTCAAGATCTATTCAACTTGAAAGCTTAATTGGAAGAAAAAGCTATAAACTATATCACAGACCTCCGTGGTGTAGTGGTTAGAGCTTTGTCTTAACACCCGCACATCCCGGGTTCGTATCCCGGTGGGTCTGCAACCAGTGACTTCACAACTGGTTATCCAAGGCCGTGGCCATCTTGATATAATGTCCAGCACTGGATGCTTTCAGGACTAGAACCTTGCTATGCTATGCTATACATTACCCTCTCTGCCAAATTGTTTGAAGCAACAATTATTGAAAAATAAAAACTTACATGGAAGAACTTCAGTTCAAATTATATGTAAATAAAATGGTGAAATAAGACGATCTATCTTAAATATAAAAACAATACTGTAACTTAGAGCAGCGCTAAAACTTTAACGCACACTTTAGGCACACCCAATTCATTTCTCTCAGACAATTCACATCTATATTGATTAAAAACATCAAACAACTTCACAGGAATTCCTGAATATTTGTAATAAAAATCAATATCTGGAGCCAGCATTTATAAATTTATTGAAATAAAGGTTGCAAATCAGCTCCAGCTGATTGCGGTACATGAAATCAAAATTTGCACAAACTAGATGTAATCAAATTCAGCCTAATATTGTGTACATCAGAGTTCTGTTTAATACTCTACTTGGACTTAAAAAACATCAATGTTTTCACTCTTGGATGGCCTGCAATATTGTGTTTTCTCATTTTCTGAAAGTTTTTTTCTCGTTTTTTTCAGGTATCTTAAATGTATTTAATACATTCAATATATAACTATCGATACTAAACACCAGCTTGTCTTACTGTACTGAACCAAATGCCCATGTCCTACAAATAGCACTTGTGCTGTCTTACTGTACTAAACTACAAATAGTAATTCAGCTGTCTTTCTATACTGAGCCAAATGCCCATGTCCTACAAATAGCATTTCAGCTGTCTTTACTGAACCAAATGCCTATGTTCTACAAATAGCACTTGTGCTGTCTTACTGTACTGAACCAAATGCCTATGTCCTACAAATAGCACTTGTGCTGTCTTACTGTACTGAACCAAATGCCCATGTCCTACAAATAGCACTTGTGCTGTCTTACTGTACTAAACCAAATGCCCATGTCCTACAAATAGCACTTGTGCTGTCTTACTGTGCTGAACCAAATGCCCATGTCCTACAAATAGCACTTGTGCTGCCTTACTGTACTGAACCAAATGCCCATGTCCTACAAATAGTACTTCAGCTGTCTTTCTATACTGAACCAAATGCCCATGTCCTACAAATAGCATTCCAGCTGTCCTACTGTACTGAACCAAATGCCCATGTCCTACAAATAGTACTTCAGCTGTCTTTCTATACTGAACCAAATACCCATGTCCTACAAATAGCACTTCAGCTGTCATGTACTGAACCAAATGCCCATGTCCTACAAATAGTACTTCAGCTGTCTTACTGTAGTAAATTAGTGAAATATAGTATGTTTGAATAATTGCAGCTTACAATAAAGCGAATAATTGCCTAGCCTAATTCACATGTTATATTTGACAAATCAGCCTTGCATAAAATGTTCCCCTGCTGGTGGTATAGCATTCATGTCGCTAACGTAAAGAATATCACCTTACAAAATCATCATTACAAAATATTGCAAGTGTACAGTGTGGTACAGTACATTTGATATTTGGTTGCTCATACTTACTTTTTTTCCTTAGCAATCTTAGTACTGCCATTGTTGGCACATATCTACCAGAATCATGATTCCAATCATGCAAGGATGAGCCAAGATTACTCTCTTTAAACACCTGTAAACATATTAAAAAGAAATGAAGAGAAAGAATGAGAAATGGACAAATGAAACACAATAGCACCATACTTCCCTAGATGCATCAATCATCTAATTACCTTGCCAGTACATGTACATAACACACAATGTTACTTGGTAAACTAACCGCAGGTTTTCATTCTCAGAATTCTACAAGATTTGATCAAATCTCTTGGACTATTAACATACAGTAAATAAATGCATTACTCATGCTGGTAACATGCTGATCAAACAAATACGCTTTGATCATCTGTTACTTCAAACACAAACTAATTATATCATGATTTAATGTTTTAAATGCTGGTATGGTTGGGGCTGCAACAAAGACCACAAGACCGCTTACAATAGCTTAAAACTTTTTTCAAAACAAATAAATGAAATGAGATGCTTTTTACAGCAAATTTACTTATATGGAAACTAGGACATAGATACTGTAATTATGATGGGAATCAAAATTGTTTTTGATACGGAAAGCAAAACTTACTGAACCTGTACGTTATTTCAAGTATGACTTCTTGCCGTCACAATGCTTTAACAGTGGAATCCATTAAACTGCACCTTTGAAGGATTCATAAATACTAGAGGCACCTGGAAATTATATGCTTAGATGTGAAGGGTATCAAACTTTGAGCAGTATTAATGTAACCATAATTCAATACATAACACATACAAAATTTATTACATAAAATAGTAAATTGGAAATTTGCCTAAGATGTTTGTATAAGTCTGGAAAGCTGACAAAAACTGTAAAATATATTTCTTACATAGAATTGTTGTTTTTTTCTTTGGTGTTTTTATTATTTGATATAAAGTTATAAAGCATTCTAGATAATAAGCCTCTAGGCTGCTAAGATTTTTCACAAAATATTTGAGACAAGGAAATAATTCATAAGGAAACTGCTATTATGAAAATTTATAAGAAGTATTTGCATTGTCATGAAATCCCTGTAATGCGCAACCTTGAGTATTTGTTCAGTCCATTTCTACAACAGGTGAATTTCTTAACAAAGCCAAAAAAATGTATATAAACCTTTCTCGTTTTTCATTCTTTGTTGTTGTTTTTTATGCATTTTAAACAATGAAACACAGAAATTTGATGAAAAGATTGATGTTTTGGCATTGTGTTTTTATGCATATTTAATGCACGGTTCAAAGGGCTTTGCACTCGCTAATGGTCCTCCTAAAGTCAATTAATTCTACTTGTGTCAAAGTCCTTTGCTCCATGCATTAAAATGCACACAAACACTTGGTCTTCAACATTAATCTTTAATTCTGATTGGGAATAATAGAGTTATCAAAAAGAGTTTAACACTGAATCAGTTTCATCATGTTTTGCTCTTATAATCTTCCGTATCCTACAGTATTATTCAATTTATTAAAATTTAATGTCAATCATTAACATGATTCCATGAAAATTGAAGATATGCCCACATGGATATTGTTTGCATTGAGGGGCAATGAAAGACAGATATTGATTGTGGTTGAGATTTAACATTTATATACTTGTTCACAGAGAAACATGTTAACCGAGACAAAGAAGAAAATAATAATATTCCTAAGTAGGAAAATGAGTATAAATAATAATAAAAGATATCTTAAGATAACAAGTTTGAGAAAGTGTGATATGCAACTTTCAGTACTAGAGACTTCAGAGTTGACTGAATTAGGCTTTGAAGGGTTTTGTGTGGGAATAAAACTTAAAGACTTGTAAGGAATTTCTAATATCTGTATATTTCATATAGTAATCAATGTAGAATATCAAGGTAAGGTAAATAGCTTGTGGGCATCTTAGAGTGCCACTGGTTTCTTGGAGAAAAAAATGAAACCTCTCGGAGGGTATCAACAAAATTTCCCCTTTTACCAATTTGATTTTAATAGTTTCCTGTTTTACCCCCAAGTGGGCACAAAGTACATGTATGTATTAAACTGGGAAGGTAAAATGCTCAAAATATTCAAAACTTGCCTCCTTAGGTTCAAAATCAGGGGAAAGGCCTCAAAAGTGTCTCAAATTAATAATAATAATAATAAATGTTACTTAAATACGCCATTCACCAAAGTACCATGGCGCTTACAAAGTAAAATAAAACAAAATGAAAAATATCAAAATAAGTGGGTCTTTAAGACTTTTTAAATACTGTGGTGGATGGAGAAGTTCTCATGTCGGTGGGTAAAGTGTTCCAGGATCTGGATGCAAGTATTTTAAGTCTTTTGTCACCTATGGCAGAATTGGATATGGGTATGTGAAGTCAGGTGGAGTCATTACTCCATCTGAGTTCAAGTGTGGGTTTCCTTATCTTGATCAAATCCTTTAAATACCAAGGCGCCTCACCATTCAGGATTTTGTAGATAAAGAGTGGTGTTTTGTAGGTGACCTGTTTGATATTGGCAGCCAGTGTAGCTTGCTGATCTATGGACCTAGATCAGTTTGTCTACCAACACCAAATATCAGATGCGCTACTCTATTCTGGAGACGCTGCAATCTTGTTAAGTCTCTACGAGACATAACAGTAAAGAGCGAGTTGCAGAAGTCCAATCTTAATGTGATTAAAGCACGAACTAGGTGGTGACATGTATTTGTGTCGATAAATCTTCCAATACGCCAGAGGTTTCTGATGTGGTGAATTATTGACCGACGTAGAGCGTCAACATGGCTGGATAAGGAGAGCGAAGAACTGAAAGTGACACCAAGGTTACGGATTGATTTGGATGGTTTGAAACTGCTTGACCCAACAGTGATCTCCAACTCAGGTAGTATTCTAAGAAGATGAGGTGAACCAGTTATGAAACATTTAGTTTCAGTATCACTTAATTTCAAATAATTGACTTTCATCCATATCCTCATTTCAGCAATACAGGAGGATAACTTTGTCATAGCATTTTCTACGTCGCTGGTGTTGCGAGGGTTGCAGGAGACATATAATTGTGAATCGTCAGCATACATATGATTACTCACTACATGTTGTTTTGCAATGTCACTTAGTGGTGCAGTGTAAACCAGGAACAGCAAGGGTCCCAATATGGAACCTTAAGGGAGTCCATAGTTATGTGATAAAACAATAAACTTATCTGTACGATGAAAAGGAAAGCACTGTACTTGAAGTTTGATCCAAGTGGAAGAGAAACATAGTGGACCCAAGCATAAATACAAAGTAAGCAGACTCCGCAGAGGTAAAGGTGATGTCACTTCTGGAGTCTCACTTCTCCTACAGGGCTCTAAGGGAGTAATTACTATCAAACTTGATATTCCTTCCACCATACTGATCATCTATTGCATCTACAGTACATGCCAAGCAAATGATACAGAAAGATCCTCGCGGAACTATCTCTACTTATAAAGACTCTTTTCAAAATTCTACCATCATTATCATCTGTGACTTACATGTAAGCATTGACCTAATCTGCTCCAACAAGAGAGCTACTAAACTGCTGACAAACTTCACGCCTGACAACACATATTCCAGCTCCAGCCTACTCTTCCAGTCCCCATCCTTTATAAGTAATAATGGTCAGAGAACTTTATGTATTGTTTGTTTGTTTGTTTGATGAGGTCTTAATTGATCACTTTATATTTCTGTCAGCCTCAAAGTCATCTGTGACTGATTTCTATGTTGAAAAGGATGTCCAGTTGAACATATCCGACCACCAACCTGTTTACTTATTGTAGTTCTATGCCAATCTGTTCATGTTGCCTGAATCCAACAACCAAAATGTTTTGGTCAATTGCTCCACTGTTGAGCTGAAGATCAAGTGGCACAATCTTTGGCGTTGATATTAAAGAATACTACACCAACCCACTGCAAATTCTTTGTGAAACTAGGCCTAGTCCACAATTTCCTGAGTGACAAACAGCTGTCAACCTCCCCACATTCAGCTGAGAGTATCTTAGAAAAGCTTGTCACTGCCATGCAGAAAACCAGCTCACGTAACCTCCCTTCGTGTTGCACCTCTGCTTGCCCTCCCTTCGTGTTGCACCTCTGCTTGCCCTCCCTTCGTGTTGCACTTCTGCTTGCCCTCCCTTCGTGTTGCACCTCTGCTTGCCCCCGGAGCTCAATGACCTCAAACCCTGGAGCACCGATATTGACAATCTTTACAAAAAGATGAAACAAAACTGGAGAGAGTGGAAACTTGCTGGCAGACCTCGCGAGACCAATAGCCAGCTATGGCATACTTATCGAACCTCCAAACATGACTTTTAATGTTAATCACGTCATCGTAGCGCTATGTCCCATTCCAAACTCATCTGTGACATAGCCAATGCCAAGCAGGAGGATACAAAACTCATCTATAGCCCCATCAACACTAGTAAAGTTTAGAAGTCAGAAACCTCAACATTCACTCTCACTCACAATAGTCACCCTTACTACGGAGACCACAATAGTCACCCTTACTAGGGAGACCACAATAGTCACCCTTACTACGGAGACCACAATAGTCACTCTTACTACAGAGGCCACAATAGTCACTCTTACTATGGAGACCACAATAGTCACTCTTACTACGGAGACCACAATAGTCACCCTTACTACGGAGACCACAATAGTCACTCTTACTACGGAGACCACAATAGTCACTCTTACTACGGAGACCACAATAGTCACTCTTACTACGGAGACCACAATAGTCACTCTTACTACAGAGACCACAATAGTCACTATTACTACAGAGACCACAATAGTCACTCTTACTACAGAGACCACAATAGTCACTCTTACTACAGAGACCACAATAGTCACTCTTACTACAGAGACCACAATAGTCACTCTTACTACAGAGACCACAATAGTCACTCTTACTACGGAGACCACAATAGTCACTCTTACTACGGAGACCACAATAGTCACTCTTACTACGGAGACCACAATAGTCACTATTACTATGGAGACCACAATAGTCACCCTTACTACGGAGACCACAATAGTCACCCTTACTACAGAGACCACAATAGTCACTATTACTATGGAGACCACAATAGTCACCCTTACTACGGAGACCACAATAGTCACCCTTACTACAGAGACCACAATAGTCACTCTTACTACGGAGACCACAATAGTCACTCTTACTACGGAGACCACAATAGTCACCCTTACTACGGAGACCACAATAGTCACTCTTACTACGGAGACCACAATAGTCACTCACCCTTACTACGGAGACCACAAGTCACTCTTACTACGGAGACCACAATAGTCACTATTACTACGGAGACAATGACGTTGTTCATAGTTGGGCTCCCTTCTTTGAAGATTTCGGCACCCCTTCAAGCAAAGAAAATGGCAGCTCTCACGATGACTATGCCCTAATCTCTCAATCTTGACATAAAAACGTTCAGAAAACTTAAAGTTTGAGAACTTCAAACTCATAACCTACATCAACTTTTAAATGATTGTAAATCAGCTGGCTATGACAATGCTGAACATCTAAAACAAACATCTGGAACATTTTGGACCAAATGCTGTGTTCCTTATTTCCATAGCCTTCTACTCATTTCTTGCACCGGAAATGTTCCTGAAACTTAAAAACTGGCATAGACACGCCCATATACAAAGGGAAAAACAAAAACACTGCTGACCCGTCAAATTACCGTGGTAACACCCTAAAGACTGCACTCTGCAAGGTGATGGAGTCCATTCTTATAAACAGGATCATCTCCACCCTCTCCAATCACAACATTCCAGACGAACTTCAAGATGGTTTCCAACGTAACAAGTCACTGTACCTACAATCAGCCCTTTCACTTGACCTCATTCTACAGACAAACAACAGGAACAACCTTACAACTCGCATTCCTAAACGCAGCTAAAGTCTTTGATGCGGTTTGGCACGATGGCCTTCTATACAAACTGCACTCATTTTGAATCCGTTAACACATCTCCCACTTCCTCGATCAATACTACCAGCATATTTTTAGCTGTGTATCCTGGAAAGGATATTTTACTCGTTCATTCAAGATTCAACAGGGTGTCGGACAAGGAGAAATCCTCTCCCCTAAACTCTTATCTACTTTCCATCAATGGGCTTATTACCAATCTCAGATCATCAGGTCTGGTTTACTCCATAAACAACATCTACTGCGGAGTACTAGCATTTGCAGATGACATAGCCATCCTCAGCAATGACAAACACAACTTAAAGGCCATGATGAGCATGGCATCTACTTAGGCAGAGCAATGGTGCTATAAAGTTAACTCAAACAAAAGTGCAGTTATTAATTTCGGCTCAACCAGATCTAATTCTCCACATCCAACTAACTGGTCCTTTGGGAATCATGGAATTATTTAATCTACTGAAACCTACAAACACCCAGGCATAACAAAATCCAACAGAAAATAAACATTGCTGAAGTCACTTCCACCACTGGAAGCTGTACTTTTTATGCCCTGTCCAGTGCAGGTGCCCACCTAGGCGGCTTGTCGCCTGCCTAGCTTGTCCACCTGTGGACCATCTACTGCCTACCAAAAATGCTATATGGCATAGAAATCTATCCCCTCATCAAGACCCAAGTCAAGCTCATCAAAACTACTTGTTTGCATATCCTGAAGTACTTCCTAGGGCTGTCATCCTAAACTTCCAACACTGCTGTAAAAGAGGAAAAGAGGCTTCTTGTTACAAGACTCTGTAAGGGCGTACTTCATCCCACCAAGGATCTGATGGATGAAACTAATGGCGTACTTCATCCCACAAAGGATCTGATGGATGAAACTAATGGCGTACTCCATCCCACCAAGGGTCTGATGGATGAAACTAATGGCGTACTCCATCCCACCAAGGATCTGATGGATGAAACTAATGGCGCACTCCATCTCACCAAGTATTTGATGGATGAAACTTCTGAACTCCTCAGGTTCTACCACCTTACTTCAACCTTAGTTAAAAATAAAAGATAAAGCAGTAAAAAATGAGCCCAAACAATAAACAAACTAAAACCTCACAAAATGACTGTAGGACAAAAACCTTAGGGCCATGAAATAGCAACTTAGAAGTTAGAGTAATTTTATACTAAATGTAAACAAAAATAGTACAAACCAACATAATTAAAATAAATTGCACAAATGCTTAAAAATATATCAGAAAACTAGGGGATACAAAAATACAAGGGAACCGAAAAGGACAATTGATATGAGGGCAGTTAAACTATTGACAAAATGTTCAAGGAAAAAATAAGATCGAGACCACACTAGTCACATTCGAAGTCTATTAACTTAGTGCTTTTTATCTCTGGTGTAAATCTTCTTCTAAGTTAAACTTAAACTTTTAAAGACCTACTCAGAAAATGATCATCAAGAAGTTCAAATACAGTAGGTAGCTCATAAGGATTTTTACTTGCACCAATTGTTGTACAGAGTTTGAGCACCCCACGAGTTTCTGCACACCACATTCCTTCAAGGACAAGCGTGAACTTTTTTATGGAGTACATTAGTACAAATCTTCATATTCAAACTCATTTGCTCTGAATATCTGATTTCGAGTATGAACAATTACATATATAATCCATTTACATACATAAGCAAAGTAAATGGGCTTTAATATGTTTTCGAAACATTTTGTCATAAAATTTTGGGCAAATTGATTTTTAGTATGAACTCATATTTTAAGCTGAAAATCAGCACACAGAAACTTTGATTTGTTTTACACCTTGTAAATATCGTAATAACCTAATTGCTTTCCTAAAAGGATACATATTTTTTGTTCAAATTTAAAGTTTTGATACATTTTCTGCGAGCGTCTTGACAAAAATTTAACAGGCACGTAAGCATTTTCCCAACCAACAAGAAAATAGGACGCTTGCGTAAGAAATGATTGACATATGATTGAGCGTATGAACGCACCGTTTTGCATCCTACATGTGTGTTACTTATGTACAACGCGTACAATTTGTATGTATTAATTCTAACAAAAGAACAAAGGCATTGAGATAGTAAAATTTGAACAATTATAATAGCGTGCAACAATGAGATAGTTGCATCTTGTAACGAATGGGCAGTGCCCGTTTTGGCCCCTACCTTTTTCAAGTTGTACGCACACATTTGCAACATAAGTTGCAACGCTATCATCCTCACAGGTGTTCCAAGCATTATGGAAACCTATTGAAATCACCCGAAATAAAAATCCATAGGGGCACTATCGCTGCGGTCAATAGGAGAAAATATGATTTTGACAAAAATTGCACATACCTCAACTAAAAACTCCCAGAAATGTAATTATTGCCCGATTTGTCAGGATATTTCAGCAAAAGAAAAGATCCAGCAGCAGGTGTTTTTGTGGGAAAATGACATTGACATTGTTAAGAAACAGCATTTTCCCAGAATAGGTACTTTCATAACGTAATGTGTTGGCCGAATTTTTTCCACAAAAAATACCTCATTTTCAGCCATTCCGGGTTCTGACTTTTGTGTTTTTGCTGAAATATCATGACAAATCAGATAATAATAAGATTTCTGAAAGTATATGCAATTTTTCTTAAAATTACAAAAAATCGTGTTTTCTCCTTTAAGAGTATTCAGTCATTTTATCAAAGTTTTTTTTATGCATGCTAACTAACTAATACAGGTTTCTAATTTTGTTATAATTTATGCTGTTATTTCCTTTTAATCAGGAGAATAATTTTTTTTGAAAACTTTGGCTTAAGTTCATCTTGATTTTCTTTATAACATAACATAACAAGATTACAGGCTAAGAAGGGTGAATCACCCCATAAAAATCCTAAACTAATACCACCACCACCACAACAAAAAAATGCCTAGAGTTAGTTAAGAACTTATCAATGTTGACTTTGAAATTGTGAACAGAATTGGAGCTAACTACCCACTCAGGCAAACAATTCCACTCATTAACAACTCTTTGTGAAAAGCTAAAATGCCAACTATCTATCTTTGAGAACTCTTTGGTCAACTTCAAAATGTTACCATGTGTCACATGAGGATTAGCTGAAACATGCAAGAAATTACAGGAAGTCAAAGCATCACTACCAGATAGGAATTTAAAAACCAGAGTCATATCGCCACATACTCTTCTCAATTCGAGCATGTTCAAACCAAGAATTTGCAACCTACTGTATATTCATAAGAGAGATTCCTTACTTCGGGAATAATATCATTAATGAAGATTAAGAAAAGAAGTGGACCCAATACAGAACCCTGAGGAACACCACTTGTAACCTTCTTCCATGGAGATACTTCACCATTAACAACAACTCTTTGTTACCTGTCAATTATCCAAGAATTTATCCAACTAACAAACTTTCCCTCCACACCAAGCGTTCTTGTTTTCAACATGGGCTGCCTAATGGAACCTTATCAAATGCTTTTTGGAAGTCCAAATAGATAACATTTACATTATGACCAGAATCAACTAGTTTAGTAATATTATCAAGAAATTCCAATAAACTAGAAACACAAGACCTCTTAGGTAAGAACCCATGCTGGGACAAAGTCAACAAACCATTGCCAGTAAATGATCTAGTACAACATCCTTAACAATGGACTCCATGACCTTGCACACAACACTAGTCAGTTATAATATTAGGTAAAACTTTGATCTATAGGAGGAAGGAAATAAAAAATATTCTTGCCCAAAGTCCTGAATACTCGAATTGACTGTCAGTGTTAGTGCCCCTATGGACATATATGTAGATCATCATTAGATGACCTGTGGTGATCATCCTGTGCACAAGACTGAATTTTTCCATAGAATTTACCATCTTTACCTTTTTTTTCTTTGTTTTGAATAAAAATAATTCGGGGAATTTACCAATATGTAAGTTAAAATAGGTTTCTAATCTAAGGTTTATGTTTGTATGGTTACACGTTAACTTATATAGGTTTCAATAGGCAAAAGTTAAGGGCATCAGTGTTAATTTTCATGCTCTTTTGTGACCACTGTATGAGATCTTATGTACTATTAGCGATTATTTCTACATGTACATGTAGGCTACACCCAGTCTGGAAAAGTAGCCCCATGTTGTTAGGCTACGCCGAAGATCTTCGGCGTGGAGCTGCATCAATTTGAAGGGAAAAAATAGCGTATTTTCTTCCCAGTTTATTAATAAATACATTAGAAGAATTGTAACGTCAGAACCACTGGCGTAAAGACGCAAGGTTTTAACTTTTCAGTGTGGGACTACACGACTCAAGCACAGTTTGGCCTATTATGTCGCGTAACTAGTACATAAAAACCTAAATGACAAATGAAATAAAATATCATATTATCATTATATGAGATTCAAGCCATAAACTTACCCCAAATTTTCTTGAATCTTTACCTGTCTAGGGCCTACCTCGCTAAAAAAAAATTACGTGATAGAAAAGGTGTCAATCTGTCCTCTCGAATTGCAGGTTTTCACTTTCAGGTCCCACCAAATTAAATCACGGCACGCAAATGCAAAATTAAATCTTTTAAATGACGTCATTTTGACGCAAATGCTTTTGACGTCATCGACAGTGAATCTTCAACCAGGTGTCTGCGTATTTTAAATGACGTCATTTTGACGTCTTTCTCCATATGGCTTTTGACGTCCTTTTTTGTTACGGCTGTCTACCCACCCCAGGATTGAACACAGAGTGATGTCATACTGAAGTCGCAAATTATAACGCAAACGCCACTATGATTCTGCGCACATCGTCATGTGATACATCACCAGATTAGACTTTCTGTAAATTTCCCGCGGGATATCCTGAAACTTTTTACTTTGTTAATATCTAAATGTTTGTTTCCCGGGTCCCACGCACGTTAACAGCAGTAACACTAGCGTTGGCCAGTTAGTTGTATCCATAGGCAGCAAGCTTACTATACAACTATGACTGATAGCTAATTCTAAATAGCGTTTGTTATGGAGTCTGAGGTACTATTAAATGGATAGTGTGTCATTTATTTTGCATGACAGCACTGAATAGGTGGAGTGATTTCATCAGGTGTCATACAAGTGCTTGGAACTTCCAAGTTGTTGAATGGAAGTAGAATGGCCTAGACTATCTGGGGTCTAAGATTAGGCTATACTTAATAATTAGCCCCGATACTTAATAATACTTAATAATTAGTCCCTACCCCACGGGGTGGGGTGAATGGGGTCAGTGACATATGGTTTTGGTATTTAGGGTAGTTCGTGATTTGGGGTTCGTGATTTGGGTGAGGGGGGCCTGATTTGGGATTCGGGGGGGTGATAGGATTTGGGATTCAGAAGGGGGTCCGTGATAGGATTTGGGTGGGGCTCCGTATAATGCCAAAACTTCCTTACCTACCGTTAACAGGGTTAATTTAGCATTTGTGACTGCAGTTTAAATTCTTGCAGATCATCATAAGTTGAAGGAAATATTATGGGATATATTTTTTATTGGGAGTAGGCCTAGGCCTACAATTTTGGACAAAACGGCTAAAACACTTCAGCTTTTTAAGAACTTCATGTGTTATAGTGCCATGTTTTTATAATATTTTTCCGAGAATTGTAACCCCCTATCCTCCCTTTCAATGTTAAATGTATTCCTTTCTTAACGTAAATTTCCAGAAAAAACAGGAACAATAACCAATATTGAATGGGAAGGGGACAATTATTATAGTAAGTTAGGGGAGGGGAGGGGGACACTGACGGCGTCAATGAAATTATTAAAAAGTCCTTATGTACAACACCTCTTCACATCGGCCTAAAAAAAAAAAAAGACCAAAACCGCTGGTGACCCCCTATCGAAAGTACCATCATCCGAAAAATATTAGATGGTACTTTTTGGAAAACATCACAAAATATCCCAAATCTATAACATTCTGGTACAAAAAGGACCCCGAACTTGACTCTTTCATCATCGCTTTCAATATTGAGAATAATTAGTTCCGTTTTACACTAATTCACTAAGTTTAGCCTTCACCTCCCGTAATCGTCTCGCAATTGACCACAGACCCACGTGTGTTTACAAGCCGCGCGAGTGTTCATTCTGTCATTGTTCAATATTATAAGAATTTAAAAAAAAATTACGTCATTGTTCTAAAGCATCTACTCTGCTACAACGTCATAAAAAGACACCCGGTTGAAGATTCTGTCGATTGCCACGCAAATTGAGAACTAAGCAGCGCGTTGTTATAGCTAGAGATAAAATCGAGGAAAAATGGAAAGAATGCGCATGCCGCAAATAAGTCTATCTTTAATATGTTTGTTCCTCAAATAAGAAATAACCTTAACTCCAAACCCTAAACTAAATTTATAATAACTTCTTTACTCCAGTAAATCTTATTTTTTGTTGTTTTCCAATGAAACTAAGTAAATATGGCATGCAAATTAAACAAAGGTAAAATTATTTGTGGCATCCGCATTTTTCATTTTTCCAAAGCTGACCGATTTGCGCAAATTAATGGTTTGTGGTACGGGTACAGCCCGTGTGATTCGCCCCAGTGTGACTCAGCCCCGGTGTGACTCATCCGTGTGACTCAATTCGACAAGGTGAGCTGTTGCACCAAGATTGGTGACCAACACTCAGTCACTAATGTGGCTGACATTTTTTTTAAAATGACTTACCCCAATCACCGCCCTGTACAAAGTAAATGGGTCTGGAGAAATTGACTTCATAACAGAGTCACTCTGGTGACTGACAATTTGGTACGAGTAACACACATGTGGTTGTGAGACACTCCTTTATATGTCGATGAATCACATTTAACTGACATTGCCGGGGAGTAGGAGCGGTCATATGACTGACAAGTACATTGCTTTAGTTAGGAGAGTCCCTGGCCCTAAAGAAAATTTGAATAATCGAATTGAAATGGCATAGGCCTTGGCCTATTCACACAAGCACTTTGATTGATATAGGTCTACCATGTATAAAATTTACTCGCACTGCATTTGACATTTGATGGGATAATATGGAAACAATACACTATTTCGCATGTATTGTTGTAGATTCGAGTTCTACAGCCCCAATAAAAATAAACAAAATTGAATTGTAATGGAATAACAAGTGTTTACATTTTTACCGCATATACCAGAGCAGCTGATTGATGTTAAGTACATGCAATGAAAAAGCTATTGAGCTTGGTGAGGCTCAGTACAATTTGATTATCCCTATACTTTCATAGCAACTCTTCATTTGATTAAACTTGACAATGTCCGCTTGTCATGGGTGATGTTCCATGTCACTTAGGGGTAGGCCTATATCGCTCTTGTCCCATCACCATTGCAGAAAATAAACTTTGATGTTAATAGTGTGACATACATACATATGGTTGTT